>JAWQFJ010024797.1:0-10643 GCA_034096865.1 Theodoxus fluviatilis
GAAAGGATGGGGTAGGGAGAGAGAAAGGGTGAGGTGGGGAGAGAGAAAGGGTGGGGTAGGGACAGAGAAAGGGTGAGGTGGGGAGAGAGAAAGAGTGGGGTGGGGAGAGAGAATGGGTGAGATGAGGAGAGGGAAAGGGTGGGGTAAGGAAAGAGAAAGAGTGAGGTTGGGAGAGAGAAAGGGTAGGGTGGGGAGAGAGAAAGGGTGAGGTGGGGAGAGAGAAAGGGTGGGGTGGGGAGAGAGAATGGATGGGGTGGGGAGAGAGAAAGGTCGGGTCGGGGAGAGAGAAACAGTGAGGTGGGGAGAGAGAAAGGGTGAGGTGTAGAGAGAGAAATCGTGGGGTGGGGAGAGAGAAAGGTCGGGTCGGGGAGAGAGAAAGTGAGGTGGGGAGAGAGAAAGAGTGGGGTGGGGAGAGAGAAAGTGAGGTGGGGAGAGAGAAAGGGTGGGGTGGGGAGAGAGAAAGATTGAGGGGGGAGAGAGAAAGGTCGGGTCGGGGAGAGAGAAAGAGTGAGGTGGGGAGAGAGAAAGTGAGGTGGGGAGAGAGAAATGGTGGGGTGGGGAGAGAGAAAGAATAAGGGGGGAGAGAGAAAGGTCGGGTCGAGGAGAGAGAAAGAGTGAGGTGGAGAGAGAGAAAGGGTGGGGTGGGGAGAAGTATTTGAAGTGGGATGAGACAGTGCAATGGAGCCATTGAGACCTCTCCTCTTCCATTCTAACCCCAGGGCTCCTCCTCCTCCACCCACCCCGCCTTTCATTCAACCCTCCACTCTCTCTGCCAGCCACCACCCTTTCTTTCAACCCCCCACTCTCTCTGCCAGCCACCACCCTTTCTTTCAACCCCCCACTCTTTCTGCCAGCCACCCCGCCTTTCTTCTTACCTCCTGTCACCCCATACGACCCCCCTTTCCCTAGGCTATTCTCCCTCCCCCTTTTTTATATTTTTACACTTATCTTCTAACTTCTTGAATCGCTCATACTTTTTTTAAAATACGTAACGTCGTAGAAAACTTTCCCGAGCAGGAAGTTTCGTCAGCAGAGATTAGGTGTCACGCTTTTGAGATTCAATAGTTTCGTTTATTGCCTAAAATAAATGAATGAATGAATGAATGAATGAATGAATGAATGAATGAATGAGTGAGTGAGTGAGTGAACGAACGAATGAACAAAGGATTAAATGAACGAACGAACGAATAAATGAATGAATGAATGAAGTTTTATGCTTTATCAGCCCTTGTAGGCTATGTAAGGCCATTGATTACGAAAAAATCGCTGAGATGGTTAGATTAAGATTTTCCTTGTTAATCGCTTCGTACGAAACCCATAGGGAGACGCGAGGGGTGCAAACATTCTCCTTACTCCTCCCCAACCCACATCCCCCACCTCCACCCCCCACCCCCCATTTCCACCCCCCACCCCTACCCCACGGGGGAGGAACTAATGCCTTTGATGATGAAGATTGTTACGAAACGCATATTTTCCCATTTGCTCTTGGTTGTGGTTATATCATTAAGTGGGTTGGGAATTACCTGCCAAGCCATAGTGTATTTTGATATTGCTGCCAAGCCAGTGTTGATGTTGGGATTTATATGGTGAATGGAGTTTTGGAAGGGAAAACGAACAGTGAACCTTGTTTTCCTTCCAATACAGAAATGAACTTAGTGGAACGTTTGGGAGTATATATTATTCATCTCGATTTACGCTCTGCCATTGACCAATCTGCAGTGAACTTTCCAGGGAACGGACTAATGAGACTGCTCAGTTATTGTTCAATGGGAGAGTAGATCGCTATATGAACATTTGATTGGTCGTTTGATATGAGATCGTGAATCAAGACACCATCCAACGCTGTGATTGGTCAAGGACAACAGGTAGACTTTTGCTGTTGTATTTAAACCCTTGTTTTGGGATCACAGGCGTGCCCGTAGCCGAATTTTCACCGAGACAGCCCATGTTAGGACGGCGCCCTGTCTCAAAGAGTCCACGTGTTGGACTATTTGTGAAAACTCATGGAATTTCGTCCACTGACGGACTAATTCCCAGTGATCCTCTTCAAACGTCTATGGATAGACAACGGGAGAAATGGAGGGAGAGACAACGTACAAGGTATTGCGAGTTCTCGTTCTTGCAACGTTTTCCTCTCCTGAGTGAAATATCTGCTGCCCACCCTGTATGGAGAAACTGTCATTAGAAATTCTCCAACGCCTGAGAAGCCTCCTGCGAGAAAGCTCCGACTGCCTCTCGCCTCGCTTCACTATTTGTCACATTTTCAAGTCGTCTGCCCACCTGCCGTCCTGCCCGCTACGGAGAAGGTTTTCGCTGTCTGCTCGATTGCCCCCACTGGACGCCTGTCCACGCGACCCCCGGCCGGGACTCCGACATCTCCTGGACCCAGTGCAAGTCACCACCTCAACCTCCACTACGAGATTCGAGAAATCTCAACGCCTCATCACCAGAGGCAAACCTCCAGTTTCGTCGTGTATGTGAAGTGCGTCCATGAATGGACATCCCCCCCCCCCCCCAACCCCCTCTCCCAAAATAGTGTGTGTGTGGAATTCCATTCAGTGGAAAGCGAGCTCGCTACGGATTGGCGGAATGCCACGACAGATCTGAAATGTGAGTATAGTTCATTCCTGGCTTGGCAGCCCCTTTATTAGTTATTATTTAATTCTGGGGAAGGGTTCATTATATTTTGCAATGCGTTTCAGTATCACCATGCCTTATTAATTATTGTGTCGAAATTATCACTCTTGACCAATTTGATTATTATTGATTAAACTGAATTTGAACTTTGATTTAGGAATCCCAGTCATCATTTGCGTCCATACGTCATCCTTGTGCGAATGTTTTGATTGGAAGGTGCCAAGTAGTAAGAAGTACCCTAGACATTTAACGAGCCACAGAAAGATTGATAATCTTTTAATACTACTTGTAACAAAGATACAAACGTAATCACAAACGCTTCTTTCTTACTAGTGCAGCTCGAAAATCAAACTGGAGACATTCACCATTGGTTGTCACATAACTCGGTTAAATCTGCGCTGGGATGAGAGGGTTGGGGATTGGTAAGGGAAAGCTGAGAGGGGGTGGGAGGTGGGTAAGGAGAGATGAGAGGGGGTGGGGGGTGGTGGTAAGGGAGAGCTGAGAGGGGATGGGAGGTGGGTAAGGAGAGCTGAGAGGGGGGGGGGGGTGGTGGTAAGGAGAGATGAGAGGGGGTTGAGGGAGGGTAGGGAGGGCTTAGATGGAATTTACGGTGGGTAAGGAGAGCTGAGAAGGTGTTGGTGGTGGGTCAGGATAGGTGAGAGAGGGTTGCGGGTGGGTAGGGAGAGTTGAGAGGGGGTTGGGGGAGGGTAAAGTGGAGTTGAGAGGGGGTGAGTGGTGGGGTAGGGAGAGCTGAGAGGGGGTTGGGGTGGGTAGGGTGAGCTGAGAGGAGGTGGGAGGTGGGTAGGGAGAGCTGAGAGGGGGTAGGGGTGGGTAGGGGGAGCTGAGAGGGCGTAGGGGTGGGTAGGGGCAGCTGAGAGGGGATGGTGGGAGGGTAGGGAGAGCTGAGACGGGGTGGGGGGTAGGTAGGGAGAGCTGAGAGGGGATTGGGGGTGGGTAGGTAAAGCTGAGAGGGGGTGGGGGTGGGTAGAGAGAGCTGAGAGGGGGTGGAGGGTGGGTAGGGAGAGCTGAGAGCTGGTGGGAGGTGGGTAGGGAGAGTTGAGAGGAGATGGGAGGTGAGTAGGGAGAGCTGAGAGGGGATGGTGGGAGGGTAGGGAGAGCTGAGAGGGGGTGGGAGGTGTTTAGGGACAGCTGAGAGGGGGTGGGGAGGTGGGTAGGGACAGCTGAGAGGGGATTGGAGGTAGGTATGGAGAGCTGAGATGGGGTGGGAGGGTGGGTAAGGAGAGCTGAGAGGGGGTGGGAGGTGAGTAGGGAGAGCTGAGAGGGGGTGGGAGGTGGGTAGGGAGAGCTGAGAGGGGGTGGGAGGTGAGTAGGGAGAGCTGAGAGGAGATGGGAGGTGGGTAGGGAGAGCTGAGAGGGGGTGGGAGGTGAGTAGGGAGAGCTGAGAGGGGGTGGGAGGTGGGTAGGGAGAGCTGAGAGGGGGTGTGGGAGGTGAGTAGGGAAAGCTGAGAGGGTGGTGGGAGGTGGGTAGGGAGAGCAGAGAGGGGTGGGAGGTGAGTAGGGAGAGCTGAGAGGGGTGTGGGAGGTGGGTAGGGAGAGCTGAGAGGGTTGTGGGAGGTGGGTAGGGAGAGCTGAGAGGGGTGGGGGTGGGTAGGGGCAGCTGAGAGGGGATGGTGGGAGGGTAGGGAGAGCTGAGAGGGGTGGGGGTGGTAGGAGAGCTGAGAGGGGTGGGGGTGGGTAGGAAAGCTGAGAGGGGTGGGGGTGGGTAGGAGAGCTGAGAGGGGGTGGGGGTTGGTAGGGAGAGCTGAGAGCTGGTGGGAGGTGGGTAGGGAGAGCTGAGAGGAGTGGGAGGTGAGTAGGGAGAGCTGAGAGGGGTGGTGGGAGGGTAGGGAGAGCTGAGAGGGGGTGGGAGGTGGGTAGGGACAGCTGAGAGGGGGTGGGAGGTGGGTAGGGACAGCTGAGAGGGGATTGGAGGTAGGTATGGAGAGCTGAGAGGGGGTGGGAGGTGGGTAGGGAGAGCTGAGAGGGGGTGGGAGGTGAGTAGGGAGAGCTGAGAGGGAGTGGGAGGTGGGTAGGGAGAGCTGAGAGGGGGTGAGAGGTGAGTAGGGAGAGCTGAGAGGAGATGGGAGGTGGGTAGGGAGAGCTGAGAGGGGGTGGGAGGTGAGTAGGGAGAGCTGAGAGGGGGTGGGAGGTGGGTAGGGAGAGCTGAGAGGGGGTGGGAGGTGAGTAGGGAAAGCTGAGAGGGTGTGGGAGGTGGGTAGGGAGAGCAGAGAGGGTGTGGGAGGTGAGTAGGGAGAGCTGAGAGGGTGTGGGAGGTGGGTAGGGAGAGCTGAGAGGGTGTGGGAGGTGGGTAGGGACAGCTGAGAGGGGTGGGTGGTGGGTAGGGACAGCTGAGAGGGGATTGGAGGTAGGTAGGGAGAGCTGAGATGAGGTGGGAGGTAGGTAGGGAGAGCTGAGAGGGTGTGGGAGGTGGGTAGGGAGAGCTGAGAGGGTGTGGGAGGTGGGTAGGGTGAGCTGAGAGGAGGTGGGAAGTGGGTAGGGAGAGCTGAGAGGGGGTGGATGGTGAGTAGGGAGAGCTGAGAGGGTGTGGGAGGTGGGTAGGGAGAGCTGAGAGGGGGTGGGAGGTGGGTAGGGAGAGCTGAGAGGGGGTGGGAGGTGGGTAGGGACAGCTGAGAGGGGGTGGGAGGTGGGTAGGGAGAGCTGAGAGAGGGTGGGAAGTGGGTAGGGACAGCTGAAAGGGGGTGGAGGGTGGGTAGGGAGATCTGAGAGGGGGTGGGGGTGGGTAGGGAGAGCTGAGAGGGGGTGGGTGGTGGGTAGGGAGAGCTGAGTGTGGGTGGGAGGTGGGTAGAGAGAGCTGAGAGGGGATGGGGGAGGGAAGGGGGAGCTGAGAATGGATGGGGGGAGGGTTGGGGAAGCTGAGAGGGGGTGGGGGATGGGTAGGGAGAGCTGAGAGGGGGTGGGGGTGGGTAGGGAGAGCTGAGAGGGGGGGGAGGTGGATAGAGAGAGCTTAGAATTGGTGAGAGGTGGGTAGGGAGAGCTGAGAGGGGTGGGAGGTGGGTAGGGAGAGCTGAGCGGGTGTGGAAGGTGGATAAGGGACAGCTGAGAGGGTGTGGGAGGTGGGTAGGGAGAGCTGAGAGGGGGTATGAGGTAGGTAGGGAGAGCTGATACAGGGTGGGAGGTGGGTAGGGAGAGCTGAGAGGGTGTGGGAGGTGGGTAGGGAGAGCTGAGAGGGGGTGGGAGGTGGGTAGGGAGAGCTGAGAGGGGGTGGGAGGTGGGTAGGGAGAGCTGAGAGGGGGTGGGAGGTGGGTAGGGAGAGCTGAGAGGGGGTGGGAGGTGGGTAGGGAGAGCTGAGAGGGGGTGGGAGGTGGGTAGGGAGAGCTGAGAGGGGGTGGGGGGTGGGTAGGGAGAGCTGAGAGGGGGTGGAAGGTGGGTAGGGAGAGTTGAGAGGGGGTGGGGTGGGAAGGGAGAGCTGAAGGGCGCTGGGGGTGGGTAAGGAGAGCTGAGAGGGGGTGGGGGTGGGTAAGGAGAGCTGAGAGGGGTTGGGGGTGGGTAAGGAGAGCTGAGAGGGGATGCGGTGGGTAGGGAGAGCTGAAAGGCGCTGGGGGTAGGTAGGGAGAGCTGAGAGGGGGTGGGGTGGGTAGGGAGATCTGAAAGGCGCTGGGGGGTGGGTAGGGTGAGCTGAGAGGGGGTGGGAGGTGGGTAGGGAGAGCTGAGAGGGGATGGGAGGTGGGTATGGAGAGCTGAAAGGGGGTTGGAGGTAGGTACAGCTGAGAGAGGGTGGGGGGTGGGTAGGGAGAGCCGAGAGGGGGTGGGATGAGGGTAGGGAGAGCTGAGAGGGGGTGGGGGTGGGTAGGGAGACCTGAGAGGGGGTGGGAGGTGGGTAGAGAGAGCTGAGAGGGGGTTGGAGGTAGGTAGGGAGAGCTGAGAGGGGGAGGGGGGTGGGTAGGGAGAGCTGAGAGAGGGTGGGAGGGGGTGGGAGGTGGGTAGGGAGAGCTGTAAGTGGGTTGGGTGTGTAGGGTGAACTGAGAGGGACCAGGGGGTGGGTAAGGAGCGCTCTAAGGGGGTTATGGGTGGGTAGAGAGCGCCGTGGAAGAGAAGAGCGAGACCGGGAGGGGGGGGGGGGGGGGGATGGTGGCACTGAGAGGACACATGCAAGCTGTGTGCGTGACGCACTGACATTTGAAAGCAGGCAACGCCACCAGTCTCAGCAGACAGCCCTGCACGTGTGGTGGCAGTGGTCTCTGGTCACAAGACAGCATGGCGTGTGCCCGTGTGGTGGCAGTGGTCTCTGGTCACAAGACTGCATGGCGTGTGCCCGTGTGGTGGCAGTGGTCTCTGGTCACAAGACTGCATGGCGTGAGCCCGTATGGTGGCAGTGGTCTCTGGTCACAAGACAGCATAGCGTGAGCCCGTGTGGTGGCAGTGGTCTCTGGTCACAAGACTGCATGGCGTGTGCCCGTGTGGTGGCAGTGGTCTCTGGTCACAAGACAGCATGGCGTGAGCCCGTGTGGTGGCAGTAGTCTCTGGTCACAAGACAGCATAGCGTGAGCCCGTGTGGTGGCAGTGGTCTCTGGTCACAAGACTGCATAGCGTGTGCCCGTGTGGTGGCAGTGGTCTCTGGTCACAAGACAGCATGGCGTGTGCCCGTGTGGTGGCAGTGGTCTCTTGTCACAAGACTGCATAGCGTCAGCCCGTGTGGTGGCAGTGGTCTCTGGTCACAAGACAGCATGGCGTGTGCCCGTGTGATGGCAGTGGTCTCTGGTCACAAGACAGCATGGCGTGAGCCCGTGTGGTGGCAGTGGTCTCTGGTCACAAGACTGCATAGCGTGAGCCCGTGTGGTGGCAGTGGTCTCTGGTCACAAGACTGCATGGCGTGTGCCCGTGTGGTGGCAGTGGTCTCTTGTCACAAGACTGCATAGCGTCAGCCCGTGTGGTGGCAGTGGTCTCTGGTCACAAGACTGCATAGCGTGAGCCCGTGTGGTGGCAGTGGTCTCTGGTCACAAGACAGCATGGCGTGTGCCCGTGTGATGGCAGTGGTCTCTGGTCACAAGACAGCATGGCGTGTGCCCGTGTGATGGCAGTGGTCTCTGGTCACAAGACAGCATGGCGTGAGCCCGTGTGGTGGCAGTGGTCTCTGGTCACAAGACTGCATAGCGTGAGCCCGTGTGGTGGCAGTGGTCTCTGGTCACAAGACTGCATGGCGTGTGCCCGTGTGGTGGCAGTGGTCTCTTGTCACATGACTGCATAGCGTGAGCCCGTGTGCGTGGAACTGAAGTTTCTGGTTGAGAAGACAGGATCGACAGTAATTTGGTCCTGATTTCTCAACACTCAGAAGGTGTTTGTGTTTATTTAGGTGCAAGTAGTGATCAAATAGCAATGGAACTGACATGTATGGCCGGTTCAGGAGGAAGGGTCGACATTTCTTTTCAGTATTTCAAAACGCTGTTGGAATCTAATTTTATCTACCTGCATGCAATGATCACACGTTCGTGAAATGAGTATGTAATTCTGCACCTTGAAATTACCTGCAGCTTGTCCCTAATCGATTAAGCTCTATAAAATTTTGAAAAGACAATGTCATTCTCTTTGAGTGCGAAATCCGTTTTTGAATCAAATAATTATGTAAAACTTACATGTCAGTTAAATAGTGCATCTGTTAGCAGAGAAATGTGAAACACTGTGAGAATGAAGTCACTTTGGAACGTTTTCGGTCACATTTTAACACCTAAATACCACTTAAGAACAACTATTTATATTAGTGTCTTCAGTTGCAAATCAACTTTCATCTTCACGGACTCTTAAAAAGAAAGGCCACAACAACATTTTCGATAAAGATGTCAAACCCGAGAACCGAACCCCCTACCTACTCCACAGTGGAGGGTGGCTCGATCTCGCGTGAGGCACACTGCGACTCTCGCCATGATGTGAGTCACCTGTGTCTGAGTCAGACGGGAGAGAGGGAAAATTTTCAGCTGTGATGTCCAAACATTAACTGTGCTGGAGTTCCATAACGTGTGTTTAACTTGTCTCCTTCACAAAGTCACGTAGGCACGGGGGTTCTCCTAGCTTGCACAGGGAACTTGAGGTCCGGATCCGGTAGTCGTTTTAGAAAAGCGTTATTCAGGCTCTTGTCAATTCACAGCGACACAGTCAATTCACAACATTATCATAGTTGCACTTCACTCTCGGGTATGACCACGTGATGACACAGAAGCGCTGTCATCCGCGCTCTCACACGTCTTCTTCATGCCTCCACGTGTCTTCTGCCGCGCTCTCACACGTCTTCTCCATGCCCCCACGTGTCTTCTGCCGCGCTCTCACCCGTCTTCTCCATGCCTCCACGTGTCTTCTGCCGCGCTCTCACACGTCTTCTCCATGCCCCCACGTGTCTTCTGCCGCGCTCTCACCCGTCTTCTTCATGCCTCCACGTGTCTTCTGCCGCGCTCTCACCCGTCTTCTTCATGCCTCCACGTGTCTTCTGCCGCGCTCTCACCCGTCTTCTTCATGCCTCCACGTGTCTTCTGCCGCGCTCTCTCCCGTCTTCTCCATGCCCCCACGTGTCTTCTGCCGCGCTCTCACACGTCTTCTCCATGCCTCCACGTGTCTTCTGCCGCGCTCTCACCCGTCTTCTCCATGCCTCCACGTTTCTGCTGCCGCGCTCTCACACGTCTTCTCCATTCCTCCACGTGTCTTCTGCCGCGCTCTCACACGTCTTCTCCATGCCCCCACGTGTCTTCTGCCACGCTCTCACACTTCGTCATGCCTCCACGTGTCTTCTGCCGCGCTCTCACACGCCTTCTCCATGCCTCCACGTGTTTTCTGCCGCGCTCTCACCCGTCTTCTCCATGCCCCCACGTGTCTTCTGCCGCGCTCTCACCTAAAACGCTGAATATCCCGTGTACGCTTCTCTCTTCAGACTGGGTCTCGGAGGGTTCGATCACTCCTTAGTAAGGAGGATTTTTCACACGCACCTACCTTCCTGAGCTGTCACCTTTCACCTTCTGTCGAACGCTCTCACCTTTCACCTTCTGTTGCACGCTCTCACCTCTCACCTTCTGTTGCACGCTCTCACCTTTCACCTTCTGTTGCACGCTCTCACCTTTCACCTTCTGTTGCACGCTCTCACCTTTCACCTTCTGTTGCACGCTCTCACCTTTCACCTTCTGTTGCTTGCTCTCACCTTTCACCTTCTGTTGCACGCGCTCACCTTTCACCTATTTTGCACGCTGTCACCTTTCACCTTCTGTTGCACGCTCTCACCTTTCACCTTCTGTTGCACGCTGTCACCTTTCACCTTCTGTTGCACGCTGACACCTTTCACCTTCTGTTGCACGCTGTCACCTTTCACCTTCTGTTGCACGCTCTCACCTTTCACCTTCTGTTGCACGCTGTCACCTTTCACCTTCTGTTGCACGCTGTCACCTTTCACCTTCTGCTGCACGCTGTCACCTTTGTCCTTCTGTTGCACGCTCTCACCTTTCACCTTCTATTGCACGCTGTCACCTTTCACCTTCCGTTGCACGCTCTCACCTT
Organism: Theodoxus fluviatilis; assembly: GCA_034096865.1. Taxonomy (NCBI): domain Eukaryota; kingdom Metazoa; phylum Mollusca; class Gastropoda; order Cycloneritida; family Neritidae; genus Theodoxus; species Theodoxus fluviatilis. The sequence goes on from JAWQFJ010024797.1 coordinate 10,129, forward strand.
TTACCTTCTGTTGCGCGCTCTAATCTGTGACCTTCTGTTGCACGCTCTCATCTTTCACCTTCTGTTGCACGCTTTCACCTTTCTCCTTCTGTTGCACGCTCTCATCTGTGACCTTCTGTTGCACGCTCTCATCTGTGACCTTCTGTTGCACGCTCTCACCTTTCTCCTTCTGTTGCACGCTCTCCCCTCTCATCTTCTGTCGCACGCTCTCATCTTTCTCCTTCTATTGCACGCTCTCACCTTTTACCTTCTGTGGCACGCTCTCATCTGTGACCTTCTGTTGCACGCTCTCACCTTTCACCTTCTGTTGCACGCTCTCACCTTTCTCCTTCTGTTGCACGCTCTCACCTCTCATCTTCTGTCGCACGCTCTCACCTTTCTCCTTCTGTTGCACGCTCTCACCTCTTACCTTCTGTTGCACGCTCTCACCTTTCACCTTCTGTTGCACGCTGTCACCTTTTACCTTCTGTTGCACGCTCTCACCTATCACCTTCTGTTGCACGGTCTTACTTTTC
>JAWQFJ010024798.1:0-5000 GCA_034096865.1 Theodoxus fluviatilis
TGGTCGGGGTGGTAGTTGTGGTGGTGATAGGGGTGGTGGTGGTGGTGATAGTAGTGGTGGTTGTTGTGGTTGTGGTGGTGGTGGTGGTGGTGGTGGAGGTGGTGGTTGTGTTGATGGCAATGGTGGCGGTGGTGGTGGTGATGATGGTGGTGGTGATAGTGGCGGTGATGGTGATGGTGATGGTGGTGGAGATAATTGTGGTGGTGGTAATAGTGGTGGTGGTGGTATGTATGTATGTATGTATGTATGTATGTATGTATGTATGTATGTATGTATGTATGTATGTATGTATGTATGTATGTATGTATTTTCATTTTTTACTGCGCCATTATCACAAAAACATGCTCATGGCGCGACAAGACGAAATAAAAAAGTTTTGAGGCCAGTCTTAAATGCGGCCAAGGTTGGACTAGCCCTCAGACCCTCAGGAAGTTGGTTCCAGAGTCTCGGTCCAACAACGCTGAAGGAGCGGTCACCGAAGCTCCGTAACCTTGTTTGTGGGACAATCAAGAGTCTTCTTTTTGAGGAACGGAGATTCCTTGTGGGGTTGTGAGGTCTAAGGAGTTCTCCGAGGTAGGTTGGGGCTTCACCAGATTCACACTTAAACACGATGGAGAGGGTCTTAAATTCCACCCGTTGGCGAACTGGAAGCCAATGAAGGTCACAGAGCACAGGGGTTATGCGAGCCCACCTCGGCAGTCGCTTCACTACCCTAGCTGCAGAATTCTGAAGACGCTGAAGTCTCTGCAATTATTGACCGTTGGTTGCAGCAGTCAGCAGACTGTTGCAGTAATCAAGATGGGACAGCACAAGGGTCACCACCAGGGCCGCTGCAGTCTTTTCAGTCAGACAATCCCTGATACTCCAAATGCGGTGTAGGTGCATGTAGCCTGAGGAGATGATTTTACGAATTTGGGGGTCTGGGACCTCTCCTGTATTCAATTTACACGCAACCCCTGAGCGAGCGCATCGACCAACACGGCATCCCTCACCATCTATTCGCCGACGACACTATGATCTACATGGCTTCTAGTGTTGGTGGTAATAATTGTGGTGGTGATAGTGGTGGCGGTGGTGGTGGTGATGGTGGTAGTGGTGGAGGTGGTGATGGTGGTAGTGATGACGGTGGTTGTGGTGGTGGTGGTGTTGGTGATAGTGGTGATGGTGGTGATAATTGTGGTGGTGGTGATGATGGTGGTGATAATGGTGGTGGTAGTGGTGATGGTGGTGGTGGTGGTGATGGTGGTGATAATCGTGGTGGTAGTGGTGATGGTGGTGGTGGTGGTGATGGTGGTGATAATTGTGGTGGTAGTTGTGGTGGTAGTGTTGGTGGTGACGACAACGATGAGGATGTTGACGATGATGATGACGACGATAAGCATGACAATGAAAACGATGACGACGACTGCAAGGATGATAGTTACGAACACAACGAAGATGGTTATAGCGATGAAAATGATTGTGGTGAATATAAAGGCGAGAATAGCAAAACAACATCGACCGTGATGACAGTGTAGGGATGAATACGACAATAATGACGATAGTACTTAAAGGAACAACGATGACTTTTACAGATTAAGTGAGACTGTAAAGAAAATGATTATTGTCACGACAAACTAAATGACATCGGCGGGGGAAAAAGTCACACAAAAAGACTGCATATTCAAAGAGTGATGTTGGCGACTATTCAAGAAAGAGAAAGCTGACAGGGGCACACACTAATCAGAATGAGACATTTCCGTGTCGCCGGGCCACCAGTGCTTAGATTTGTGCTGGATAAGGTCACAGTTGATATTTCAGACACTTTGCTCCCGGGCCATGTTGTGCTTCAGGCACGTTGGAGAAGAGCGGCTTCAGCCTGTGGTGCGCCGTGTGTCGACAGCGCTACCAGACCCCCAAAGCCCTGCCTTGCCTCCACTCCTTCTGTCAGCAGTGCCTTGAAAAACTCATCACCAATGTAACTATACTCCCCAAACGATTTTCCCGCCGATTCCTTTGCGGGATATGTTCAGCGTGTGTGTTCTTCATGCAGGTGCACCCAGTAACAGTATAGAAATGTTTCCGTTTGTAAAAGGGGCTTCACTCCAGCAATTAAGATTCTCAACTTTATTTGCGACTTCAAAGTATTTTTTTTTACGAATCTAAATTACACGGTCAAGCAAAAATGGCCAGCTTGCATCGTGTTTGCCTGCACAGAGGAGAAATAGAGTTCTGAGAAGGCAGTGAAGGCTAAGACTTGACGTGGCTGTGAGCCAGCATGGTTTGGAATGCTCTTCCCCCTTTGGGTCGGGGGTAAGAATAGAAGTTAGAATGTAAAACAGTGTTAGTTCTAGATGTGGATGTAAAGTCGCTACATAACCTTTGGTCTGCCACGCAGGGCTTATAACCACTCAAAGGCAATCATTGAGAGAGTTAGGCGATCGCTCGTTCTCTACCTGTCCGACATTGTGGAACAGGGTGTCCCAAACGTTGTGGAAGTTGTCCTTCCTGACGAACTTCAGGGCAGACCTGGAAACCCATCAATTCTGGCTGCGTACAATAATACATGTAGTAGCGCAATGCATGTAGTAGCGCACAGATCACACCTCAGCGGCGTGGAAAACTTGCGCAATACAAGAAAACACACACGCATAATCAGTACCTTTGCTTCAACCTTAACCTCTCCCAGACTGAATCAGACGAAGTTTCTGTCTCAGTAACATTAGATAGCATGCTTGCTGTATCGATAGAGAAGCACAGGTATACCAATGAAAAACCTGTTTTGGTGTGTTCTTATTGGGCGTAGTACCCAAAGCGAACGAAAGCTGAAGTGGACTTGGTCAACTTGAGTTCCGGGGCAGTTGCATGCGAACTGGCGGAAGTGGAGTCGGGTGTTTTCTGCGACTGTCAAACGAAAGAACGATCTTATAATTATTATCCATTAGGTCTCCGCTTCCGTCTACTTCACCCAAGTACACACCCGCCTTTGAAGAACGCGATCATCTCGAACTTCGGACACTTGGCAAACCCTCAAAATCACTAACACGAATTCGCAATTTCGGCGTTGTGGACCGATGCTTCGCGCAATTAGAACGCACCTTTATGGCGATGCGTGAAACAAGAACAGAAATTTACTTGAACAGATGAATCTAGAGCCCGTCGCACACGAGGCGACTCTACCCTGGCGCTCTCCGCAAGCGTCATTGTGGCAGCCAATCACGGCTGGCAATAGTGGAGCAAGAGCGTCAGTAGCGCTCTGCCATTGGGATATATTTTTGTCAGTCCGTGTGTGGCGTGTGGAATTGCCTCGTGTACGACGGGCTTTAGCGTGTCTGCTGAGCTGGGGATAAAAGAAAAAGGCTATGTTGGAGAAAGTGATTTATCAAAAGAAAGAAAATAGCATCATCACTGGTCAATGACTGAGTGTGTTTTCCACATTTGTCACCCCGTATTTTCTACCTTTGTTTCTCTGGCAGTGTATTTCAGTAGTTTGTCCTATTGTACCGGCCATCCTATCCAAACATGTGAAGACACTACATGTAATTCAAGAAAGAACTATTTCGCTCTGTAAAGGAGAAAGCACAGCTGAATGCCCCCCCCCCGCCCACACCCCCACCCCCAAAGTATGTTCACTGCTCTTCGTATTAACGCGTCACTGGGTGCTGTACCAAGACTTCTGGAACTGTCTTTGTCAGGACGTGAATGCGGCAGACAGAGGAGGCATCCAGTGCCCAGAGTGTGGACGTCTGGCTGCACCTGAGGATCAAACGCTGGATGTCCATGAATGGGCTCGGGCCTTTCCCACCAACCTCTACCTCCAGACTCTGTTGCGAGCCGCCTCACCAGGCAAGCTGGCAAACTTGTCTAGACTGAAGATAACGTCTGCTGCTGTTGGGCGGACGTAAATAAATTGAATAGTAGATGTGTGCATATGGAACTGAAAGGTTTGCCTTTAGAGTATGTATTAATGATGCATCCCTGACAAACGAATATTTTGACAAAACGATAGACAGAGCGACTGGACGAACTACCGAAGAACGACACATAGAATGACAAGCGAATCGATTTGATCTTGCGTGCATTGTCTGAATATATCGTCTTACCCCCATTACTTAGTGACAACCCACTGACATACTGACAAAAAGGCTGTCTGATACACATGTAGGGAATGGACAATTCTACGCCAAAATTAGTCACTAAATGGACAGACTCACGGATTTATTCATCTCTTGTTTCTTTATTTGCTTGTTGTTTTCTGCTATCTTCAATTTTCATTCAACTGCCTAAAATATTCATTGACTAACAAGATTTTTATGCAGCTCACAAAATCTGTCGACTGTGGGCCTTTTGCAGACTTCTGTTTCTGCTGCCAAGGGGACGCTCGAAGCCTATGTCTCAACTGTGAGGAGTCGTTCTGCCAGCAATGTGCGAGCATCCACATGCGCATGCCCGGCATGCAGGATCATGAGGTGGTCGAACTTCCGGGCTCTAAAACAAGGTTAATCCCCTCCCCCTTTGCGCACAGGGTTCCCACCCCTCGCTCTCTCACCCTCAAGGCGATTGGAGGAGGAGCGTTGGAGAGACAGATCCATGTTAGCTTTCCGGATGATCTGGAGACTCCCAACATCACAGACCTGGCGGTGCTGTCTGAGGACAGGATCGTGGCTGCTGACTTCAGCAACCGCTGTATCAAGGTGGAGTTTAGAATGTGTTTCCTGTGCGGACTTTGCCTCTAACATGCTTGTGAATGATGATATTTCGTTTAGGACTCACATGCGAAGCAAAAGTGAGTCTATGTACTCACCCGTTTCGCCCGTCCAGGCGTCCGGGCGTCCGGGCGTCCGTTTAAAACTTTAATGTTGGATTTTTCTCGGAGACTATTAGGTCTATCAACACCCAATTTGGCATGATGGTGTATGATAACAAGGCGTCAAAAAACGTACATAGTGACTTGACCTTGCTTCAAGGTCAAGGTCGAAGGTGCCATAAATGTTGTCTAAAAACAGCAAGTTTTCACATTT
>JAWQFJ010024798.1:10000-12500 GCA_034096865.1 Theodoxus fluviatilis
TGATTGTATACATTTTTTGAAGTGACCTTGACCCTGAACTATGAAAGATAACTGTTTCAAACTTAATAATTATGTGGGGCACATGTTATACTTTCATCATGAGGCACATTTGGTCACATATCATCAAGGTCAAGGTCACTTTGACCCTTATGAAATGTGACCAAAATGGAGTAGTGAACAACTAAAAGTGACCATATCTCATGGTAGAAAGTGCCAATAAGCACCATTGTGCTTCCCATGTCTTGAATTAACAGCTTTGTGTTGCATGACCTTGGATTACCTTGACCTTGGGTCAAGACCACATGTATTTTGGTAGGAAAAATGTGTAAAGCATTTCTTTGTGTATGATGTCATTGGTAGGTTTAGTTGTTTGACCTTGACCTTGAAGGTCATCTGAAGTTCAAGGTCATGTAAAGGTCAAGGCCAAGCATGTGAGTCGTATGGGCTTTGCCCTTCTTCTTGTTGTTGTTGATAGAATGTTGGCACTAAGAACCCAATCAAAAATGAAACTGTCCTATGTTGTGCTCTTTGCTGAAGGCCAGCAAGGCACGCTTGATCCGGAAGAACTCGTTCATGGCTCCACGCAAGGTACACGGACTGGCTGCCGTTTCTAAAGATCGTTTGGCAGTTACCTGCCCCTGGGAAAAGGTTAGTCGTTTCGTTGTGATCGGGACGCACTAACAGAGAGGGGAGCTCTGATGGAATGCCTCCCACGTTTGTATAGACGCAGTAACTAACGCTGAAAACGAAATTGGTCACATGAGTGACGCAGTGCGAAATGCTTCGATACAACACCAGAGGAGACGTTGTCCCACCAACGTGCAGTCATGACAAGGCCAGAAAAGTAGTGGGCGAAGTGAGGAAAACTCTGGAAGATTCGCACAACTGCATCTACAGGCAAACACGCAATAAAATACTTACGCATATTACTCGTGTTGATTGCACCAAAGGGGTAAAATTGGCCAATACCGTTTCTTTTATAGCTTGTGAAAATCAACTTTACAACTTCAGCAGTAAGCTCATTTGGATTTAGAAACAAACTACTCTAACAAAATGAACCAGTGTGGATATGACTTTACAAGTAGCTACATATCAAATGCTTCAAAGCGCTAGAGTGTCAATGGAAGAACATTCAAAGAGTCTTTCCTCAACCTCCACTAGAGATGGAGAGACGTCACAGTTCAGTGTGGATCCTTGCTCTGCACAGGTGGTGGACGTCCTGAGTTTGACAGGAAGGGTCTTCTCCTCCTTCAAAGGACGCGGTCACCAGAGCCAGATGTTCTGGCCGGAATACCTGATCTACACACAACAGGATCAACTCATCATCACCGACTCCAGACTCAAGGTCAGGACACGTTGAAGATGGGGTCCTGTCATCATCATCATCATCATCATCATCATCATCATCATCATCATCATCATCATCATCATCATCATCATCATCATCGTCGTCGTCGTCGTCGTCGTCGTCGTCGTCTTCGTCGTCGTTATCGACGTCGTCGTTGTCGTCGTCTTCGACATAAACATCATCTCTACCACCACCATCATCAATCACCATCGTCGACGTCTTTATCGTCGTCGTCATCATTTTTGACTCACATGCGAAGCAAAAGTGAGTCTATGTACTGAGCCGTGTCGTCCGTCCGTCCGTCCGTCCGTCCGGGCGTCCGTCCGTCCGCCCGGGCGTAAAAAACGTAAACGTTGGATTTTTCTCGGAGACTATTAAGTCTATCAATACCAAATGTGGCATGATGGTGTATGATGACAAGGCCTCAAAAAACATACATGGTGACTTGACCTTGCTTCAAGGTCAAGGTCACAGGAGCCATAAATGTGGTCTCAAAAACAGTCATTTTTCACATTTTCCCAATTTTCTCCCACGTTATTGAGAATGGCAACCTTAGCTACAAGTGGTATATAGGTCAAAGTAAGCCCTATCTTTTGATACCAGTTTGGTTGACCTTGCTTCAAGGTCAAGGTCACAGGAGCTCTTCAAAGTTGGATTGTATACATATTTTGAAGTGACCTTGACCCTGAACTATGGAAGATAACTGTTTCAAACGTAATAATTATGTGGGGCACATGTTATACTTTTATCATGAGACACATTTGGTCACATATCATTAAGGTCAAGGTCACTTTGACCCTTATGAAATGTGACCAAAATGGGGTAGTGAACCACTAAAAGTGACTATATCTCATGGTAAAAAGTGCCAATAAGCACCATTGTGCTTCCTATGTATTGAATTAACAGCTTTGTGTTGCATGACCTTGGATGATCTTGACCTTGGGTCAAGGTCACATGTATTTTGATAGGAAAAATGTGTAAAGCATTTCTTAGTTTAGTGTATGATGTCATTGGTAGGTTTAGTTGTTTGACCTTGACCTTAAAGGTCACATGAAGGTCAAGGTCATATAAAGATCAAGGTCAAGCATGTGAGTCGTATAGGCTTTGCCCTTCTTGTTATCAATGTCGTTGTGTTGGTAATTTTCTTCGTTG
>JAWQFJ010024798.1:17500-35000 GCA_034096865.1 Theodoxus fluviatilis
TCTATCTGTCTGTGTGTCTGTGTGTCTGTCTATCTGTGTCTCTGTCTGTCAATGTGTGTCCGTGTGCTTGTCTGTCTGTTTGTGTGTCTGTCTGTGTGTCTTTCTGTGTGTCTATCTGTCTGTCTGTCTGTCTGTCTGTCTGTCTGTCTGTCTGTCTGTCTGTCTGTCTGTCTGTGTGTCTGTTTGTCTGTCTGTTTGTCTGTCTGTCTGTCTATCTGTCTCTGTGTGTGTGTGTGTGTGTGTGTGTGTGTGTGTGTCTGTCTGTCTGTCTGAAAAGAAGAGTAGAAGACAAGCAACCGACTGTTTCTTTCATGAGCAAGTCTGGCCCTGAAGAGGGCCGTTTGGGGGTTGTACTGCCGCCGATGCGGGCAATCACCGCTACAGGATGGAGAGGCAGCGGGTTGGCAGGGGCGTGCAGCGATGCTCTGTATTTCTTTACGGCAAGCTTTCGAAGCTGAGGCTTCTTCATCAGGCCAAAGTAACAAGACTGGCTGTGGAAAAGAAATATATACTGTGACAAGGGCCGGTGAAACACATGCAGGGCGGCGAGGTAGTGAGGAGAGTTCAGTGAAGGAAGCCAAAAGGAGTGCTTTGCACCAACATGACGAGATCTCCATGGAGCGTACAGACCTGCTAACCCGTCGGAGAAGGGACACTGAGGCCAGCCGAGTCCCTTTTGTCACGCAGTACTTTACTGGCGCGGAGAAGCTACAACGGGAACTCGGGCACCTCCAAAACCTCATCTGCCACGACCAGTACCTCTCGGAGGTACTCCCTGAGCCACCCATGGTGGCCTTCCGACAACCTCCCAACCTGAGAAGCAGGATAGTCCGTAGCCGGCTCCCTGACTCCGCGGTAGATGCCGTACAACCCTGCAAGACTGCCAGGTGTTCTACCTGTGCCATCATCTGCACCGATACCACCATAGTCAGGGACCACGTGACACACCGAGTAAGGGGCCAGTACTCTTGCTCCTCCAGTCACGTGGTCTACCTCATCCGTTGCCGCAGAGGGTGCAGCGACGCATGGTATGTCGGAGAAACCAGCCAACAGCTCCGACAGCGCATGATCAGCCATCGCGCTACCATCAGGAACGGTTCCCCCTGCCTGTGGCCGAGCACTTCAACCTCCCGAGCCACACCACCTCTGACATGCTCGTCAGTGTGCTAAGAGGTGGACTGACTGACCTACAGCGACGCAGAGTGGCTGAGCTCAAACTCATGTCCAAATTCCACACCCACGAGGATGGCCTCAATAGGGACATGGGACTCCTGAGTCACTATCGATGAAGCTGTCCCCGCACGCCTTTTTAGTGCTTACCCTGTTGAGGCCGCTCCCGCCCCGTGATGTTGGTGCAAAGCACTCCTTTTGGCTTCCTTCACTGAACTCTCCTCACTACCTCGCCGCCCTGCACGTGTTTCACCGGCCCTTGTCACAGTATATATTTCTTTTCCACAGCCAGCCTTGTTACTTTGGCCTGATGAAGAAGCCTCAGCTTCGAAAGCTTGCCGTAAAGAAATACAGAGCATCGCTGCACGCCCCTGCCAACCCGCTGCCTCTCCATCCTGTAGCGGTGATTGCCCGCATCGGCGGCAGTACAACCCCCAAACGGCCCTCTTCAGGGCCAGACTTGCTCATGAAAGAAACAGTCGGTTGCTTGTCTTATACTCTTCTTTTCAGTAACTGTACACCCGACCCCGGCACTTAGATATATCCACTGTCTGTCTGTTTGTCTGTCTGTCTGTGTATCTGTCTATGCGTCTATGTGTCTTTCTGTCTGTGAGTGTGTCTGTGTGTGTGTGTGTGTCTGTTTATCTGTCTGTGTGTCTGTATGCGTGTGTGTCTGTTTATCTGTCTGTGTGTCTGTGTGTCTGTATGCGTGTCTGTCTGTGTGTCTGTCTGTCTTTCCACTTTTCTGTCTGTCTGTCTGTCATTCTGTCTCTTTCTGTCTGTCTGTCTGTGTGTCAGTCTGTGTGTGTGTGTGTGTGTCTGTCTGTTTGTCTGTATGCCCGTCTGTCTGTCTGTGTGTGTGTCTGTCTGTGTGTGCGTGTCTGTGTGTGTGTGTCTGTCTGTGTGTCTGTCTGTCTGTCTGTCTCTCTCTCTCTCTCTCTCTCTCTCTCTCTCTCTCTCTCTCTCTCTCCATAGGTTAAAAAAAATACGGCTACCAAATTTAAACTTGGAGAGGGCATTTCATCAATTTGAAATGTCCATAGATTTAATATCATTCTAACTCGTTTGGAGTATAGTTTTGTCGAGATATTTAAACCGAAGAGAACAAATTTACCACTTAATCAGTGCATAGGTTTGTTATGGTTCAACCTCTGTGCCGATTGAGAGTTTTTAGTCTGTCCATAAGTTTACGGATTCTAAACTCAGAGTAGTCAATCGACTACGTTTCGTATGTCCACAATTTCTATAAATCCGCGTCTTGTACATACCGGTTTTGTTATACATGTATAGAAATTTCATGATTCTTTTGAAATATTTAGGTCTTTCTTGTAGTTTTTCCTTGCCATAGAATGGCATGCTTAGATCTATATAATGTACTGTATTTATGTGACGGTACGTCGGCCGAAATAAAGAAATCAATCGTTCTCTCTCTCTCTCTCTCTCTCTCTCTCTCTCTCTCTCTCTCTCTCTCTCTCTCTCTCTCTCTCTCGGGCGTGCGTGTGTGTGTGTGTGTGTGTGTGTGTGTGTGTGTGTGTGTGTGTGTGTGAGTGTGTGTGCGTGCATGCGTATACATCTGTCAATGTGTGTATGTATTTGCGTATACATGAGTGTGTCAGCCTGTCCCTCTGCCTTTCTCATCAACCTCTTCATCTCCTCTCTGTCCCTTCTCAGTGCTGTGAGGACGGGGGACACGAGCTAGAGTGCGCGCTGTGTGGGGGCCCCTGTGTGTGTCCCAAGGCCTTGCCTTGCCTGCACTCCTTCTGCCAGCGCTGTCTGGCACGCCATCTTGCCCATGACGCGCATGCGCGGAGCCGTCAGAACTTCCCCTGCCCCGTGTGTGGCAGGGTCGTCGGGCTCCGGGATGTGTGCTGCAAGGCCTCGGACTGGGCGGACGAGTTTCCCACCAACATCTACCTCATGGCGCTCAACCACGTCTTGAACGGTGAGGGTGTGAAGAATAGTGAAGAGTTGGAGATACACTTGTATATAAGTGGGATAAGTCAGTTAGTCAGTTTGTAAGTCGGTCTGTCGGTCGGTCGGTCAGCCATTCGCTCGGGAGATGAGTTTGGTATCTGACCGGTCAGCGTCTAAATCACAGACATCACAACCATCTTCCAACGGGAAAGAAGGAACTGTACTCGTAACGCTGTTTTGTGTTATAATATTTTGCTTGACTTTCACTCTGGCCTCTGTTCGAAACAGGATATAACATTCACTTGTCGCAAGACAATTCAGACGCTATGAGAACAGCGGGGAGATCCTCATGGAAAATGTGGCAAGGACCCTTGGAGAGAGTTCGTAGATGACACGCATAGACCAAGGAAAGTATCTCTTTGCCTCTCGTTGATCAACTGGCCTGTAAGTAGCACAATAAATTCGGTGTTTTCCTCGCTAATTCAGTCTCGCTGCCGTGAGTTAGCTCACGGTGGCGTTCACTGAATCCAGCGCTCTCCTGTTCAGCATTGGCGCTGAAGAAGGCTGCGGGACAGTGGCCGCAAGCTAGGCAATGGGTATATAGCATTTTCCATCTGAGGCGAACGTTTAGTAATGGTAGTCAGTACACAAAATAATTCTCAACCACAGAGCGATAAATTGTATTGTATTGTATTGTATTGTATTGTATTGTATTGTATTGTATTGTATTGTATTGTATTGTATTGTATTGTATTGTATTGTACGTGTCTGTTTCCCAGAGTTCTGCTTCTGTTGCCACGCCAAGGCTTCCTACTGGTGCCGAACCTGCGCAGAGGCATTCTGCGCAAAGTGCGGCGACTACCATCTGCGCATGCCCCGTCAGGACGAACACGTCTTGGTGGATCTGGACGCCACCTCGGCAAAACTGCGAGATCGGGACCGTGCGCACACCAAGACAGACCTCCGCCTTCTTGCCTCCCGCTACGCACTGTCCAACTACATAAGTCTGCCCTGCATGAACATGTAAAGTTTGTTTATTTCTGTCTCGACTTTCCTCCCAAGTTTGGATGCTCTGACAGCGTACTCGTACCCCACAGTCACCAAAACAACGCAAATAGTCTTTACAACGATCTCACTCTTTTGAGGGAATAGGCAACCAGTCTGCAAACGAACATGTTACAGTAATTTGTGTGCAAATGCGTGCGCCCGTACAAGCAGCCATGAACATCTTTGTTTATTAAAACAATCTAATAAAGCTGCGAACACTTATTTTCCTCTGTCAGTTGGTCAATGGATCCCCTTCAAAGGCATCTTCAATGTTTCGTTGTACACCAGCATGTTTATCTTTACCTTTCAATGCGTGTTCCGAGTTTACTTACACTTGAGGCACCCTAACCCTGTCCTCGTGTCCAAGTCGAAATTACGGCGTCTTTTGCAGGCGTTCCCTACAGAGACTGAAGCAGTCGACCTGCAGGTGCGATGAGCCTCACATGACCACGGTGGACCAGGAGATCGGCAAGGGGAAGGACGACGTCAAGATAGAGACGGAGGCAGGTAACTGACACTTACTCCTTTGAAATCACTCGTGCTGATCGCATACACACACTCTAATCACAAGTGCATCTCCGCCCATACGGACGTTCACACACACACACACACACATACACAAACAAACACACACACACACACACACACACACACACACACACACTATCGAACATATGTTAATACGCACATTCACATAGACACGCCCAAACACGCTCTCCAAAAAAGATGAAAAAATTTGAGAAGGAATTCTAAAGTAAAAAACATGTATCTATTCTCCTGCTCTTTCGCTCTGTCTCTGTTTCTCTGTCTCTGTCTCCGTCTCTATGTCTCTGTCTCTTTCTGTCTGTCTCTATCTCTCTCTCCTCTCTCTCTTTCCTCTCTGTGTATCTTTCTCTCTATCCTCTCTCTCTCTCTCTCTCTCTCTCTCCAGAGCCACTAGAGTGCTGCTGTTGCAAGAACAGCAACAAAAAGGGGAAAGCCAAGCTGTGGTGCAGGGACTGTGCCCAACCCTTCTGTGCTGCCTGCGGTCCCGTCCACAGCTGTCCTGCTGTCTGCTCTTCTGACAGCGTGCACGCGGCAGCCAGCCTTGCCTTCAGTCTGAAGGTGGCTGGCGAAGACTACAACAAAACCTCCAGGTTCCTCACGAACACCGTTCGCGAAGGCTGCAAGGCCGCCATGACTGTCATTTCCGAATTCCGAAGTCTTCGCAACGACCGAGGAAGGTCTCCGGAGCGACATCGACGCGACAGCGCGCGCTCGGGTTCCCGTGGACGACAGAATGGCACCGTGTCCCGTTCCAGCAGTTTTGAGTGTCCGTCCGCCATGAGTCTATGCATAGCGTGTCAAAGGGAGACGGCTCAGCCACAGAAACGAGCTCCCAGCATCGGTGACGCAGCCCAGCGAGCACCTTGTTCCTCGTCCTGCGTCAGGAAAGACATGGCGCCAGCCTGCAGCATATGCAGATGTAAGTCCACAACACAACCTAAGCCATCCAAGGCCATCCAAGATTCCACTGCTAGTCAGGTGAACAGGCAGCCGAGTTCCCTTAACAGAAGTCAGGAAAAGGAACCGCACGTTCCCGAAGCGCCTTCAAATATGGCCTTACCCAAGACAGACCCCGGCACAGCTGCCAGCAACGTCAGCAATCAGATAGACATGTCTGTCCAGCCGTCGTATGTTCTTCTGCCCTCCGTCCAAAGAGACGAGTCCAAAATGATTAATAAGGACAGTCGTGATGGTGTCAGTCCTGCAGGATGCCCAGCTCAGCAAGTCCGCTGTATCCGATGGGGGCCCATGTGTGCTGGACAGCAAACATCTCTTCTGTCGACACGTTTATTGAAAGATGAGAGCACGATGTGTTTCGGTTCTAATCATGACTCCTATCCTCCATGTCACTGGACCCGGTGTGCGCGCAGTTCTCTCACTCCTCACACCACACGGAAACCTCGGAATCGCCCCACCGGCAGTAAGGACCAACCTTGCGAGTGTGTCGGAGCGTCAACCATTGATCCCACTCTTTGCGTCTGTTGTGATGACCAGCAACAAACGGACGAAATTGATTGTCAAGGTCGATCCCCCAAAACAAGTGCCACATTTTTAAGTAGATCCTGCACTAGCCACTGCCTTCTAAGGAACTCAAAATTATCTTGTAAGTCCAGCGCGTCCTACTACACCATAGTCAGAGCCTGCTCATCCTCGGGGTGCAGCCTGGCGATCTGTAGTTGCGGGTCCAGTTTCAGTTTGCTGAAGGTTGGCAGCGCTTGCAGTCTGTGCCTTAATGTCAAGCACCGCCGCTCAGCTTCGTGTGGAAAGTACAGGCGTAGATGTTGCTGCTGCTCCTCGTTCTGTACAGGCAAGTTCATCATTCTTTCTCCTGAGTACACCTGCAAACAGCGCACGGACAGCGCGAGTCCACAGCCTACTTCATCTTTCTCCTCTTCCGTCCCCAAGAGAGCTGATGCCAACTCTGCTTCGCCAAGACGTGGAAATCGTCCGTTTAACGAAGAACCGCCAAATACACAGGAACTGGCCATCAACAAACAGTCCCTAGACAACGGCCAGCAACAAAGGTAGCGCGCAGGGACCAGAAAATGAAAAGCAGTAAATGTCTCTTAAGAAAATAAAAAAACCTTCGAGGTTTACCAATGGTGATATTATTGATTAGTATAGGTCGCACAGCAAGCCAAGAACACACACAGCCAGAGTACACGACAAAATCAGGGAGAGACCCATTCTACATGTAGTTCAGTAGAGACTTCGCCTACCGGCGAAAGTGTCTCTAGCCCAGTTGACATCACGTGATAGAAGGTTTTCGTCCGAAATATGCACATGGAGGTTACACGAAAGGCTTGTGGGATAGCCGATCTGCTCTCTGACATAGTTGTTCGTCCGTCGAGTCGACGAGGACCACTTTAGTCATCCGGGGGGTTGCTGGGACCGGCTCTGTCTGTGCACGCGCAGATGGCTGACGAGGCCGATCTTGGCACGGAAGGTTCGGGAACAGAAGGGACATGAGACGAGTGGGACGTCTCCAGGAGGGTTGACAGCACGGGTCTTTCGGGCTCGCTTCTTCTTTTCTGCGGCGGCGTTCCTCTTTGCCTCGCATGTCTTGGCACCTTTGTGGATGGAGGGGCGCCAGGTGGATCGATCCATTGCAGCTCGTTCCCACGTGTCTGGGTTGATGGCAAAAGCTTTCATTGAGGCTTTCAGGGTGTCTTTGAAGCGCTTCTTTTGCCCACCGTGGGACCACTGGTCATGCTGGAGCTCGCCATAGAAGAGTCTCTTTGGCAGTCTCTCGTCTGGCATTCCCTGACATACGCCGTTAAAGTAGTTCTAAGACTATTTCGCTCAAAAATCATAACTTACTCTTGTTGAAGCAATAAACAAGCGTTTATTCGATAAAATAAAATGTGTTGAAATGGAAACAAGTTTTGACATCTGAATGATTTCTGTAAAAAGCGGAGAAAAATAGTATCAGAACGAACTATTTTTGGCGCTATGCTGTAATGCAAAGGGTCTATTCTATTACGCATTCATTGCGAACTGTGCAAGTCAATACTGATTCGGGTTCACAGAATGGGAGAGACCCTCCGGGAAAGAAATGCGACACAGTCCGCTCATGGCGGATATTCGTAGTGGCTTTGACATGGCCTTCACAAGGTGGACGACCTGACACAGTCTGGCGTCAACAACATCCAAGACCTCCCTTTCTCTGCCATTGTCGTTGATCCTGGATAAACTTGCTAGAGTTGACATGGCACGCAGACAACGGAAGGCGGTGATCCCAGGCAAACTTCTCGGCACTGCGATGTAGAATGAACTACCGTGAGGTTTGATAAATGGAAGATTTCCTATAGCAGTGATCCTCATAAATATCGCAGAGCTGTTATGCACAGTAAATATCGAGAGGGGTGATAATTGGCAGACTTCTGACGACAATGATCTTTGTACGTTTTCTGTGATTATCATTCAAACTTCCAAGATGCGTGATAGCACGTATTTAACTGAAGGTGGTGATTGGCGGTAATCCTCCCAGAGATGCGACGCCTGGCATATTTTTAGTGGCATAAATCCTGTTTTCCAATGCTACTCTCCATTTCACGCCTTAACAGCAAATTTCATTAAATTCCCACCCAAGTCTCCTCTTTCTTCCTAAACCCAGTTCACTCTCTCCTCAACCCCAGTTGCATTGTTCCTCTCTTTTCCTTCTGAAGTTGCGATGTTAGAACACTGGGAGAGCGGTAGTTGCCTGTCGCAAGCGACAAGGGCAGGGCAGCAAAGCTGGGTTAAATGATCAAGCTGTGTTTAATCAATATCTACACCACAAAGGTATCATAAACCTATACCCTCGTCCTCCCCTCCGGTTTGAAACTTTTTCTGTCCGGTATCTTTCGGTCTCGGTTCTTTCTGAGGAACACTCAAATAGACTATAGTCAGACTTTTTTGCATTCGATTTTCTTTATTTAGTGTTTGTCTAGTACACCCTTGTCATGGTGGGCCTTCTTACTTAGGCACAGTAAAGGCATGGTTTTATGTCTCGTGCTTTCCAACCCTTGTATGCATTTGGTAAAAGTTTGTGCAGATGATGCCATTGGTTCATGTGGACATTTTGGTGTCAGCAATGAAATCATCAGTTAACTTGATAATTTTTAGCTGCATTGTACTACAGCTTGACCGAAGGTCCACAGAGTGAAGGAGTGTACATTTTTTACTCACATGCGAAGCAAAAGTGAGTATGTACTCACCCTTTTCGTCCGTCCGGGCGTCCGGGCGTCCGGGCGTCCGCGCGTCCGGGCGTCCGGGCGTCTGTAAAAAACTTTAATGTGTAATTTTTCTCGGAGACTATTATGTCTATCAACACCCAATTTGGCATGATGGTGTAGGATGACAAGGTGTACAACAACATACATAGTGACTTGACCTTGCTTCAAGATCAAGGTCGCAGGGGCCATAAATGTTGCCTAAAAACAGCCATTTTTCACATTTTCCCAAGTTTCTCTGACGTTTTTGAGATTGGACACCTGACCTATATATGGTATATAGGGCAAAGTAATCCCTATCTTTTGATACCAGTTTGATTGACCTTGCTTCAAGGTCAAGGTCACAGGAGCTCTTTAAAGTTGGATTGTATGCATTTTTGAAGTGACCTTAACCCTGAACTATGGAAGATAACTCTTCCAAACTTCATAAGATTGTAGTACACATGTTATACTTTCATACTAGGTCACCAGTATCGTTCGTCTGCGCGTCTGGGCAGCCGTCCGAGTGGCCGTCCGGGCAGCCGGGCAGCCGGATGTCCTGTCGTCCGTAAAAAAACTTTAACGTTGGATTTTTCTCGGAGACTATTAAATCTATCAACACCCAATTTGGCATGATGGTGTAGGATGACAAGGCGTACAAAAACATACATAGTGACTTGACCTTGCTTCAAGGTCAAGGTCTCAGGAGCTTTTTAAAGTTGGATTGTATACATATTTTGAAGTGACTTTGACCCCGAACTATGGAAGATAACTCTTCCAAATTTCATAAGATTGTAGTACACATGTTATACTTTCATACTAGGTCAACCGTGTCGGGCGTCCGGGCGTCTGGGCGTCCGGGCGTCCGAGCGTCCTGCCGTCCGTAAAAAACTTTAACGTTGGATTTGTCTCGGAGACTATTAGGTCTATCAATACCAAATTTGGCTTAATGGTGTATGATAACAAGGCGTACAAAAACATACACAGTGACTTGACCTTGCTTCAAGGTCAAGGTCGCAGGGGCCGTAATTGTTAAAAAACAGCAATTTTTCACATTTTCCCAATTTTCTCTGACGTTTTTGAGATTGAATAGCTGACCTATATATGGTATATAGGGCAAAGTAAGCCCTATCTTTTGATACCAGCTTGGTTGAACTTGCGTCAAGGTCAAGGTCACAGGAGATCTTTAAAGTTGGATTTTATACATATTTTGAAGTGAACTTGACCCTAAACTATGGAAGATAACTCTTTTAAACTTCATAAGATTGTAGTACACATGTTATACTTTCATCATAAGGCACATTTGGTCACATATTATCAAGGTCAAAGTCACTTTGACCCTTATGAAATGTGATCAAAATGGGGTAGTGAACCACTAAAAGTGACCATATCTCATGGTAGAAAGTGCCAATAAGCACCATTGTGCTTCCTATGTCTTGAATTAACAGCTTTGTGTTGCATGCCCTTGATGACCTTGACCTTGGGTCAAGGTCACATGTATTTTGTAGGAAAAATGTGTAAAGCAGTTCTTAGTATATGATGTCATTGGTAGGTTTAGTTGTTTGACATTGACCTTGAAGGTCACCTGAAGGTCAATGTCATGTAAAGGTCAAGGTCAATCATGTGAGTCGTATGGGCTTTGCCCTTCTTGTTCAAGTAATGGGGAGAGAGACGAGTGGGTGAGGCTGGCTTTAAAAAAAACCTACCTTGCTCTTCTTACCATCCTGAATTTGCCACGTCTGTTTGACAGCACCTTGATCGGCAGTGGAGCCTCCTTACAGGACGGGGGTGAGTTCCTGTCCAGCAACATTTCCCAGGAGTGGATAAAGGTCCAAGAGAACACTACCCAGCTTCCCACAGAGGTAGATCTCTCTCTCTCTCTCTCTCTCTCTCTCTCTCTCTCTCTCTCTGTATGTGATGCAATCCTCTCCAGTCGTCAGCCCTTAGAGACAGACATCTGCCCACATGTAAAGATTTGCTCTAATCGTCCCTAGCTAAGGAAAATATGTAAACTTATTAGGGATCGATACAAATCTCAAGAAGTAATAATGAATTTGTAGTCCCTTGTATGTAGTCAAGCCTTAAGCAAGCCCGCCTTCCGTAATGTGAATTTGGCTTTGCAGTATTTGTTCATACATTGCCCAATAGTGCTGAATGCATGCAACGCAACGTATGACCAGGGAAGTGCAGGGACAGAGAGAGGCCGACGTTGCTTTACAGGGACTGCTGGAGTGTAAATCAATTAGCGAGAAATACTCTTCTCCTCTTATTAAAAAACAACAACCTCCCACCCCCACCCCACCACCACCCCCACCCCCACACACATATACATGAAAACTGGCGAAGGTGTAGACAAGTATAAATATGTATAACAAAGATACAGACATTTTATTCGCGATAAAAGGAAATAAACACTTTCAAAGCATTTGCTAAACACTAAGTGATAACCTACACGCACCCTCTGCCTTCCTATAATTGGTTCAATCCGCTTTAGGGGTAAGGTATTGACGACCTGCCAGAGCCCTTGAAGGCTGGAAAAATCACACTGAAGGCATCTTCAGCGTGCGTAGAGACCTCAGAAGCGGGTTTAAGACTGGAATGCAGGACATAATATCGAAGATGGTGAGATGAATGCACCAATATATAGCAAAGCTAGAATCCAGACGGGCCCCAGGGATCGACGAATTTCAGAGGATAACCGGAGATTGGCATCCTTCTTTGTTACGCCTTTTCTCACTTCCCTTCTCAATGTTCTGTTTGACAGACAGTATTCTCTCCGTGACTGGAGGCACTGTAATAATTCCCATTTACAAGTCAAGAGATAGATTTCAACTCAGACATTACTGGGGTATAACCATACTATGTATAATAAGTCAACTTTTCATGTCTATCTTAACACGGCGCCAATGGGTAGAAAAGTTCTGTCATGAGTAGGCCTGCTTTTGGTCACATCACTCCACCACTGATCGTGTATTTCCTTTTTATTCTACTGTTTTAAAGCTTCGGTTTTGCGGCCACGGTAAATTATCTGCTGCTTTTGTAAATTATCATAACGCTTTTGACTCTGTGTATAGGATATGTCTATGGTAGGTTAAAGAAAAGTTCGGTCTCCCTACACAATTCTTCAAGATGATCAAAACTGTTTATTCCCAAGTACAAGCATGTGAGCGCTGGGACGGCATGCTGTTAGATATCTTTGATAATTCTCTCGGCGTGAGACAGGTTGCCATCGAGTCCCCCATCATTTTTGTCTCTACGACATATGATGTATATCATATACGAACGTATGGTATGTTTGCCGATGAAGTATTCCTGCTGTCTACCACGCCCGTAGGGTTACAGTGCCAAGTAAACGACCTTAGCAAGATCTCAGAGAAACTAGGCCTCACTGTGAATAAAGAGGAAACGAAGTCTGTGATATTTAGAAGGGGTGGATTCCTTGCAAGAGAAGAGAAACGGTCAGTTGGTGGCGTAGAATTGAAGGTAATGAATAGCTTTAAATATTTGGGCTCCCATCTTACAACACTATCACTGCTGCATTGGACTGTCAAGTGACACAGTCCAAACAAAGCATTGTACAGCTGTTAAAGACAATATGGAATCTACTTACTATGAACACATCTGCATTTTTCAAAATATGTTGTGCACAGGTGCAGTGGTCCATACTGTGTGGGTCAGATTGATGGGGTTAACCAGACGGCGTACATTAGGGAAAGCGCACATCTTTGCATGCCAGTAATTTATCAATCTAGACATGAAGTCTTCTACCACTATGTATTATAGGGAATTGGGAAGATACCCTCTCCACATTAATGCTCAGATAAAAACTATAAGATACTGGCTAGAGATAAACATAATGTCTTTAAATAGACTGCCAAAGCAAGCTTGCCTCATGCTGCAAAAGAGTGTGACTGGGGAAGATTTGCGGGAAAACGTCTGTCACCGCTCGGATTCAAATATGTACGGAAAATTCTGGTACAAATTATGTAAACGGTTTCTTTCGAATCCTTACGCAATGGTTGTTTGACTGTTTTGGACAGGAGTGTGCAGGCAAAATTGATGACAGTGACACATTTTCTCTGTATAGATCAACTAAAAACACATTCGCGTGTGAGAAGTATCTTAAATTTGTCGGTATAAAGAAATGTAGACTCCTTAATTCTTTTCAGGTCAGGCTAGGGACAAACGACATAACATGCATTGAGAGATCCAGAGAAAATAACTCTGAAGAAAAGTGTTCAATTTGTAATGTTGTTGAGAATGAAACATACTTTCTTTTTCATCGTCCCGTGAATTCTGATACACGAAAAAAGTACAAGACAAAATATTTGCAAAATATGTCTTTAAACGTCGCCAAACAAATTGCTCAAAGAAATGTAGATAATCCATTATGTGGTCTGCAAGTGATTCAAAATCACATGCAGGTGTGGGGCAGATCTTGCCCACCACAGTCCAGATTCACTCACTGTTATTATATTTTATCACAGTGTGAGAGATACTATCTGCCAAAGAACAAATCGTCTACAGTATACATCTTGCTTGTGCATTCTCAGGTGGTGACTTGCGTTGTTCTACGAACATACTAATCATTTACTTCGATAACCGTAATATTTCACCTATTTTTTCAGTTTTGTGTGAGCATATGATTATCTGTGTTTTATACTTGTAAAATCTGTCCGTCCGTCCGTCCGTCCGTCCGTCCCTCCGTCCGTCCGCCCGTCCGTCCGTCCGTCCGTCCGTCTGTCTGCCTATTTGCTTTTTGACTCACATGCGAAGCAAAAGTGAGTCTATGTACTCACCCGTGTCGTCCGTCCGTCCGTCCGTCCGTCCGGGCGTAAAAAACTTAAACGTTGGATTTTTCTCGGAGACTATTAAGTCTATCAACACCAAATGTGGCATGATGGTGTATGATGACAAGGCCTCTAAAACCGTACATGGTGACTTGACCTTGCTTCAAGGTCAAGGTCACAGGAGCCATAAATGTGGTTTCAAAAACAGTCATTTTTCACATTTTCCCAATTTTCTCCCACGTTATTGAGAATGGCGACCTTAGCTACAAGTGGTATATAGGGCAAAGTAATCCCTATCTTCTGATACCAGTTTGGTTGACCTTGCTTCAAGGTCAAGGTCACAGGAGCTCTTCAAAGTGGGATTGTATACCTATTTTGAAGTGACCTTGACCCTGAACTATGGAAGATAACTGTTTCAAACTTAATATTTATGTGGGGCACATGTTATACTTTCATCATGAGACACATTTGGTCACATATCATCAAGGTCAAGGTCACTTTGACCCTTATGAAATGTGACCAAAATGGGGTAGTGAACCACTAAAAGTGACCATATCTCATGGTAGAAAGTGCCAATAAGCACCATTGTGCTTCCTAAGTCTTGAATTAACAGCTTTGTGTTGCATGACCTTGGATGACCTTGACCTTGGGTCAAGGTCACATGTATTTTGGTAGGAAAAATGTGTAAAGCATTTCTTAGTGTATGATGTCATTGCTAGGTTTAGTTGTTTGACCTTGACCTTGAAGGTCACCTGAAGGTCAAGGTCATATAAAGGTCAAGGTCAAGCATGTGAGTCGTATGGGCTTTGCCCTTCTTGTTTGCAATTGCACGCGCGCGCGTGAATTTGTCACGGTTTCTCTTCGTCCGTCGAAGTGCATCAGGTCACTCTGTTGACTTTCAGGAGCCCTTGCAGTATTGCGGCGGAAGTGCTCAAGAGAACGACCCCTCGTATCCACAGGGTCAGCAGCAGGTCAACCATCCTATGACTGCAGGATATGACACTCAAAGGTTTGCGCTAGGTCAGCAACAGCCACAATCTGCTATAAATCAAGTGTACCACAATCAAGGAGGTCAAGCTCAGCAACAACAACAATCTGCCATGAATCAAGGGTACACCAATCAAGGAGGTCAAGCTCAGCAACAACAACAATCTGCCATGAATCAAGGGTACACCAATCAAGGAGGTCAAGCTCAGCAACAACCACAAACTGCAATGAATCAAGGATACATCAATCAAGGAGGTCAAGGTCAACAACAGCCAAAAACTGCCATGAATCCAGGGTACAACAATCAGATAGGTCAAGGTCAGCAACAACCACACGCTGCAATGAATCAAGGGTACATCAATCAGATAGGTCAAGGTCAGCAACAACCACAAGCTGCAATGAATCAAGGGTACATCAATCAAGGAGGTCAAGGTCAGCAACAGCCAAAAACTGCCATGAATCAAGGGTACAACAATCAGATAGGTCAAGGTCAGCAACAACCACACGCTGCAATGAATCAAGGGTACACCAATCAAGGAGGTCAAGGTCAGCAACAGCCACAAAATAACATGGGTCAAGGATACAATAATCAAGGAGGTCAAGGTCAGCAACAACCACAAGCTGCAATGAATCAAGGGTACACCAATCAAGGAGGTCAAGGTCAGCAACAGCCACAAAATCCCATGGGTCAAGGATACATTAATCAAGGAGGTCAAGGTCAGCAACAACCACAAGCTGCAATGAATCAAGGGTACAACAATCAAGGAGGTCAAGGTCAGCAACAGCCACAAACTGCCATGGGTCAAGGATACACCAATCAAGGAGGTCAAGGTCAGCAACAGCCACAAACTGCCACGGGTCAAGGGTATAATAATAGGGGATTTCAAGGTCAACAGCAACCCTATAACACCACTGCCGGAGGATTCGTCAATCATGGTTTGCCTGGTGGACGACAAAATTTTCAAGACTCTGCATCTGGCATATTGGGGGGTCTACAAAAGAGTCAGAACGCCGTGGGTGTTGAATCGGACAGCCAGAGTTTCTCCCAGGACCATGTAGACAACAAACACAGCAACGTGGATCCATATTCTGACTCTAGGAAGATTACACCGACTGGACAACAGATTTCATTAGCACCCGTCAGTGAGAGACCCATACCAGATCAGCACCAGACTGGGATGACCATGGTCGAAGGACTCGGCCATCCGCAGTACGCAAACTATCCTCAGCAGCCCCAAAACGCCGCTTCGCCCTTAGTCAGTCCGTTGACCCAGGAGAACGGTCTGGCCTTCACCCCGTACGCCAGTCCACCGTATGCCACGGGCCCTGGCGCTGTGGAAAACGCCACGAGTCAGATGGCTCTCATGACCACAGAGCAAGGAGAGCCCGGATATGTAAACGCCGCAACTTCTGATATGAGTAAGTTCAATGGAGGTAAGAGCTACATCGATCCTGATCCCAGGTACACCTGGAATCTCACCCAGGTAGGTTCTACATTTATATCGAGTAGTAAAATACACCGCTTATGTAGTCCTTCACCATTTTTCCTTCGATTGTTCCGCCTCCTTGCACACTATTTGATCGAGCGGCATGCTACTTGACATTGCGACTTATTACTACATGATTTCTTCCTGATTACTGTATGATTTCTTCCTGTGTATCTTTCGGCATCAACCATCCCGTTCTCTCCGTTCAGCAAGTGAAAAGCTTCTCAAAATTCCTAGACGTAGTACAAAATCTTTTGGTGAGCGTAGTTTTAGTTTCAATGCCCCCTCTGTCTGGAACTCGCTGCCGGCTGGCCTGCTTGACGCACCCACTTTAACTATTTTTAAGTCGCAACTGAAGACTCACATGTTTCGACTGGCTTTGGCTTGATCGTAGGTCTTTCTCATGGTCATGTATGTTGTTGTATTTATTCTTAGGTCTGTAAGTTGTATTATGAGTTGTATTATGTGGGTAAGCTTGTTGATGAATGTCTGCGAGTGAATGTGGTTATGTCAGCGCATTGAGTTGTACAGAAGTGGGCTATATAAATGCTATTCATTATTATTTTTTGGAACTCTAAAATTCATTTATTTAATCAGTCATTAGCTCGTTTGTTTATCATATATTCTTTTATTCATTCCTACTTTCATTTTTACGATTGAACACATTTGTTTTCCCAAGTAGTCATTTTTTCATCACCTTTGTTTACGTTTTGGACTCGTCTGTTCATTCTTTGAGAAATTCACCCATCAGCTCGACCTCTAACTAAAAGTCTAAATTGTATATGTTGTTCACTCCCTCTTTTCTTCATCAGTTCCTTTATTCCTTCTCTCATTCATCCATTCGTTCGTTCATTCATTCATTCATTCAATCATTCATTCATTCATTTATTTATTCATTCATTCATTCATTCATTCATTCATCCATTCATCCATTCATTCATCCATCCATTCATTCATTTATCCTATAGTCCATTCACATATTCTTTTAATCATTTGTCCTTCCCGTCCTGACAGAAAACGCCAAGGACAAGAAACTGGAGTTGATGGGGTTGTCGCCTCTCTGTGGCCTGTGTCGGGGTCCTGTCTGTCAGCCCAAGGCCCTGCCCTGCCTGCACACCTTCTGTTTGGACTGCCTGCAGGCCTTTGTGGCCCAGGACTCGGAGGCCCCCTTTAGGGGCGCCATCCTCTGCCCCCAGTGCTCTCGCCCAGCCGTACCCCCCGACCCTTCCCTGCCCCTGGAGAATTGGGCCGCCAGCTTCCCCACCAACATCTACCTGGAAGCCCTTCTTGGAGTCACGCAAGCCGATGGTGAGCTGAAGACTAAGAGTAGGTATGGAGCATCCGAGCGAAGATGTCAAGTTGTAAG
>JAWQFJ010024798.1:42500-52500 GCA_034096865.1 Theodoxus fluviatilis
TTGGCAAGGCGCCTTGCACGTCAATGAATTAACAAATGCTCTTGACAGGGTGAAAACACAAGTTTGCAATGACCAAAATGGAGACTGAGAGGTACATAATGTAGCCAAGCAGTATTTTATAGAAAGGCGCTGTGATTTGCGATGTCTTCTCCCCTTCCACTGCATTTACAAGACGTCCATGGGCTGGTGTTGCATTTACAAGACGTCCATGGGCTGGTGTTGCATTTACAAGACGTCCATGGGCTGGTGTTGCATTTACAAGACGTCCATGGGCTGGTGTTGCATTTACAAGACGTCCATGGGGTGGTGTTGCATTTACAAGACGTCCATGGGCTGGTGTTGCATGTACCAGACGTCCATGGGCTGGTGTTGCATTTACAAGACGTCCATGGGCTGGTGTTGCATTTACAAGACGTCCATGGGCTGGTGTTGCAGAGCAGGGCTGAGGTCAGGAAGAAGCCATGGCGGTCCTTTGGCTACGGCAAAGCCAGACTGCCGCAACTCGAAAAAGGCGAACCGCCTACGCCTCATTTGCGTTGTGAGTTATTCGTACTTTGCTCTCCTGTTTTCCTACTTCTAATGATTCAATCATTTTTATGATGAACGTTAAAGAATAATTTTTCTTTCATATTGCTTAAAACCCCGAAATCTTTGTTGTAACAAGTAACATAGCTTTTAGACCAAGGTTTCACACGTTATCTCAAGTCATTTCTGGACTCTTCTACAGCCAAGGCAAATTCGTATGCGGCAGCGATTCGAAATTACAAAATCATGCTGCATCGCCAAGGTAGAAATTTGCTAGGAAGTCTGTGCACTCAATTGAATAAGACACCGTGCATGTGTACATGCTTATTCCTAGGGGAAATCAATTAGAAAACGGGGTTTGGGAGTGGGTGGGTGCGATGAGGCCGGGGAGAGTTTTAGTTTGGGACAAAAATCTGTGTGAGAGTCTTTACTGAACTCACCTTACTTTCACCTTCTCATGGTCTGCCCAGGTGGCTCTCTACTTCGGGATGAGGACTGCCCCCTGTGCCAGGGCACGCTGGTGACGGCCAGTAAGCAGCCCTGCCTGCACGGCACGTGCGGGATGTGTCTGATGGAGAAGAAGGCGCAGAGAGCCATGGAGGAGGCCACCCGTACCTTGCTGTGTCCCGTATGTCTCAACTACGGCACCGTGCTGCCCGGAACGCTAGAGTACCAGGCTGTCCACGACACGCTCCTCCACTCAGGTCGGCACCTTGCCCGCTCTGGATCAACGGATTATTGCTTAATAAAGATAGGTATTTGGTATTGGGGGTGGTAATGATGGTGAAGGTTGTGATAGTTACAGTTGAGCTATGGAGTTATGGTAATGGGGTGGTAGAAGGGATTTGTAGTGATGGCTGAGGTAGTGGTGTTGGTGGCAGAGGAGTAGGGGATATTAGTGGAAATGCAAGTAGAGAAAGTGTCGATGGTGGCAGCAACGGTGCGAGACATGATGTGCCCAGAATCGGTGGTGGTGATGGTGGTAGTGGTGGTAGTAGATGTGGTAGTATTGTGATGGTTGTGTTGCCCATTGTTTTGCTGATCTGTTCCTAAATGTTGTCGTTACCGCAGGGCTTGGCTCTGTCGCTAAAATACGATGAACAGATCTAAACGCGGTGGGTAGAGTTTTAAGTCACCTAATACAACGCCTGCTTCACCCTTTGTTTTCATACCGCCATAGTGCAATGCGAATGCAACGCCTGCTTCACCCTTTGTTTTAATACCGCCATAGTGCAATGCGAATGCAACGCCTGCTTCACCCTTTGTTTTCATACCGCCATAGTGCAATGCGAATGCAACGCCTGCTTCACCCTTTGTTTTCATACCGCCATAGTGCAATGCGAATGCAACGCCTGCTTCACCCTTTGTTTTAATACCGCCATAGTGCAATGCGAATGCAACGCCTGCTTCACCCTTTGTTTTCATACCGCCATAGTGCAATGCGAATGCAACGCCTGCTTCACCCTTTGTTTTCATACCGCCATAGTGCAATGCGAATGCAACGTGGCCGAGCCCGAGCTGGTGATGTGCTTCAAGTGTCAGGAGCCCATCTGCAAGCTGTGTGGCCGCTTTCCCCTCCATGACAGCATCCCTGCGGTCGAGTATGGAGCTCCTGGGGCCACTCCGCACAACGTACACACTGGAGAACATCAGGACTTGGGTCCAGATGAAAGAAAACAACAGAACCTGCAGCAGCAGCTACTACAACGGCAGTTGCAGCCCCAAAAGAAGTTTTCACTTCCGCAGAACCCGATTCAGACTTCGCTCCAACCAAAGGAGTTCCAGCAGCCCATACTATCTCCACTACAACCACAGGTGTTGTCGCAGCTCCAGGACCAGATGAATCAGGAGCTGCTGTTCCAACAGCCTCTGCTGCCGGCTGCCTTGAAGGCCGAGGCTGGAGGTGGGCAAGAGCTGCAAAGGATCATGCAGGAGCACGCCATGAACAACCTGCAGTGCCACCTGTGCCAGGAGTATGAGAGCAAGGATCCCCTTGTCCTGATGCCCAAAGTCAAACGCGGCCAGACCTACTCATCTTACAGAGTGAGTTGTTGTCTCCTTGCTTCCATCGCAAAGTTTCGAAGTATTACCGTCGCAAAGTTGGAATCCCTTCAAGTAGGATTATGGAGTTTGCCCGTTGTATAAACGCGGTACTCTTTTGGCTGTTAAGAAAAGTATAAAGCACAAGGTATTCCATTACACGCATTCGAAAATAAACGGTATTGAACTGACAGATAACTGTTACGTAGTCATATGTACAGGTGTTCATGTCAGTTTGTTATTACGCCGACAAAAAAGTTAATACGATCTCGTATAACACGAGTTCTAAGATCGATAAACATTTGTTTCTCAAGAGTAAATACAGTGTATTCCTTTCACGAATAAATGACATAGGATATAGCATTTTCATTTTCCCGGTACATGTTTAGTACAAATAGTTTGGAAAATCTCTAAAAGTCTTTCGTATAATGTTTTTCAGCTTTTTGTTTGCACTATATTGAAAATGTATCTCGCCTGAAGGAGGCTTTATTACCTAAAATATATCTGTGATATTCAGAAGGGATATTATTAGGATATCTCTTCACAACATGGAAATAAAACTAAATGCCTGTTTCTATACCAGTCAAGTCTCGTTTGCAACTTTTCGAAAAGTGGATTCCATTGAGGAGCTTCTGGTTTTAAAAAAGATAATGTCTTCTTCTTGACTTGAATATCATCTCAGAGTCCTCTGGCTTAACGAGGGATGGAATGTTCTCAGTGTAGGTCTGGTACCTGTGTGTTGAGAATTCTCAATCACCTGAAATCTAACATTGCAACAACTACAACTATTTCAGTCATTATTACGAACATTAAAGCAGCTATTTAATCAGTCAGTCCAGATATTTGCATGAGAAGATAGAAAGCCACGTGAAATAGTATATCTTGCAAATATATGTAGTCATTGCTTGAAATGGAACTTGGAAACCGGAAACAGGACATCGAACTATTTCAGACTGTAATTCCAAAAATAGAAAAGGGAAAAGAAAAGAAAAGAACAGAGAGAGAGAGAGAGAAAGAGATTGATTGATTGATTGATTGATTGGTTGATTGATTGATTGATTGATTGATTGATTGATTGATTGATTGATTGATTGATTGATTGATTGGTTGATTGATTGATTGATTGATTGACTTTTATTGAGGCCGACGACCCAAACAGTTCAATATACAGTTGAAAAATGCGATATGATATATGTACATGTAGACTTGCATTAGAACATTCCTCATAATACACGTCATGGACGTGAACACTGTGCACATTTTCCTGCCTGCAATGCTCAATACAGACTTATTAAAATTATTCTGTTTTAAAGTAGTATATATACAAGCTCATTAAAATATTCATCCCCGAGGCACCTTAATGTAAAAAGCTAGCGTGAGAGAGAAAAACGTCGAACGTTTTAGTCTCTAGGCCGACCGCCTTCCACAATTAATAAGATCACACGTCAATTACGTGATGGACAATTACCAGCACCATTTAAGTATGAGTTTGGAGGGAACGTTTCTTCTCCCAAAGATTAAATGCATAGTGCACATATATGGCCACATCTCTCATGCATGTTGTACTCGGTTGATTCATTAGTTGTGCACATGTACAACGCGTTCCTCTGTAAATATGTTTTTGGAGATACTTTCTTCAAAGATATGCACAGTTTAGCAATACATGATCCTCATTTTTGATTTCTAGACAAAAAGGGGCACTTGTTCTCGTTTATCTGGTTGTAACGATGTCTGTTACACTTTAGATCATTAAACCGTATCTAAATCTTACAAAGGCATCACGAAATTTCTTAATTGTAAATGCGCAGAGACACTTTTCCTCTCCGAAGGTGATTTTGAATGAACAGCACCAAGGGGGGGGGGGGGAGAGAGAGAGAGAGAGAGAGAGAGAGAGAGAGAGAGAGAGAGAGAGAGAGAGAGAGAGAGAGAGAGAGAGAGAGAGATTTTCAACTCTGTACCCGCATTCTTACAGGTCATCAACGGCGGACTGAAGGGCGACACGGAAGCGGCCATGTTGCGAGACGTCTGTGTCCTGTGCTGCCACGTGGTGGCAGCTACGGACTGGCGCAACCAGTGCGTGAAGGCCTGGGCCAGAATACGTGACGGCTGTCCGGCCACGTCCAGTCGTGTCCAGCTGGAGAGTCCGCCCCACGGCATCGCTGAGGTGGACGACTGCACCGTTGTGGTGTCCATGCCCGACGCGCGTCGTGTTGTCTTCCTCCACGTGAGTGGCAGCTGTCGCCTTGGTGGCTGTGGTCGCTTACACCCGTACTACAAATGTCGCGTATAGCATACTGAGAATGCCGTTAGTGAGTGGCAGCTGTCGCCTTGGTGACTGTGGTCGCTTACACCCATACTACAAATGTCGCGTATAGCATACTGAGAATGCTATTAGTGAGTGGCAGCTGTCGCCTTGGTGGCTGTGGTCGCTTACACCCGTACTACAAATGTCGCGTATAGCATACTGAGAATGCCGTTAGTGAGTGGCAGCTGTCGCCTTGGTGACTGTGGTCGCTTCCACCCATACTACAAATGTCGCGTATAGCATACTGAGAATGCTATTAGTGAGTGGCAGCTGTCGCCTTGGTGGCTGTGGTCGTGTGCATATACTGCTCCTTCCTTAAAACGAGTGACAGGAACATTCTTTTGGCCGATCGCGGTCATTGGTCCAAATTTGAATAATGTATACATGTCTTCATGCTCGGGCACGACTGGTCTTGAATAATGTTTATTGTCTCGTTCAGGTATTTACATACAATTAAAAGAAGCCCTTTAAAGCGCTTATAAAAAATTTCCGATCAGAACCCATTTTACTGTGAAATGAATGTCGTGAATATATAAAACGACCACTTTGAGAAAAAAGCAGTCAGAGGTTTTGGTTCTCGTGGATTACACAACTGGGTGTCATTGTTTTAAAACCCACACACAATCAAGAGTGCGATTTGCCTTCAAAGATGATATTGACACTTTATTTCACGCAAGATGAGATACAAATGGACACATTTATGCGGAGAATTTCTTTTTTACCGGAGCTTCCCAATATGAGTGTTTCGGGCTGTATCTCCGACAGCAAGCCAACACCATGTGTCAGGATTTTATCAGATCCCGCTGAACATCTTCGAGCAGCGACGGCTCTTTAAAGCAAGGCTTCAGTCTCACACCCTCTTCCACTATTCCTCTGGGATCCTTTGATTTCTTCCTATTTAGCTTTCCTCTCCGTCTCTGCCACCACACTCTCCTGTCTGGACAGATGCGGGCTTCGGGCAAGCTGGACCGGCGCTACACGGTGACCACGATCAGGAAATGCTACGGCATGACGGGACTGACCGGGGGCCGAGTGGCGACCACGTGTCCCTGGGATAAAGTGGTGGACATCCTGGGACGCCATGGCGAGCTGCTGAGCACCTTCGGCTGCAACAAAGTCCCCGACAACCTGGTCGTCTGGCCCGAGTACCTCTGCTCCCTGCCCACGGATGATCTGCTCTTGAGCGACCTGGGCTGCAAGCAGATTTCCTGCGTCTCGTACGTGCTAGCTTTTTTCTGCTAGGAGTTGTGAAGCTATTTACTTCTGGACATTTTTCGAATTAAATTTCCCTGACGCGCACTCGATAATTGCAATCAGAGAGAAATATTGCGAAATAAGGGAGGTTGTGAAAAATTTGTTCTTGCCCGTGATCTTTCTTTCCAGCAATGATCAAACCATAAGTTTACATAAGACAGAAATGCAAGGAAAATCCCATTCATTGGCGAAACAGGATATGCAATCATTCCAACAACAAAAAGGGAGAGAAAAAAGTTACACACAAAACATTGCCCTTCAAGGTATTCCCCTAAGAGGCAAGGTATAAAAAAATAGCCACGAACTGTTAAAGGTTCTTGAGTGATTCATTAGTGCAATGTGGTGTGAACGACAGGGTTGGGTGCGAAGGCCGAGGAGAACGTAAAATAAGCAAATGTATATAGCGACGCAGAATGGTACCATACTTGTATGGTTTCTTCGACTTATGCTCCTTTTCGGATTCTCATGTGTACATTCACAATATTCAAACTGTTTTCTTCTAATATCATATTAGCATTCATTCAGTACCCGAATTAGACCAGTTACATTAAAACACAAGGTCTTTATTAAAAACGAATTTACAAACATACACTTTTCTCGTAAACACACCAACCCCTAACCCAAACCCCCAATCTATCTTTTTTCTGTAATATACATGTAGGAGGATGAGAACAGGATACAGAGACCTGTCCAGATATATGTAGTCCAATGTACTGTCTCTGATCTGTTCTTCATTCGCGTGTGTGTATTTTAACTTCAGAGATACGTGAGAAGGCGTGTTTCTCTCAGATTCTGCAGCTTCTCTAGAGATGTATGCTGTTCACGCAGACGCATACATTTAAATCTGGCACTATCCCTGTCTTCGACTTGTATTGTGGTGCTTGAGAGCACATCAAATTTTTACAGTTTATTTATGTAATGTATCATGCACTGTCTGTAATATTGAGTAAAACACTAGTAGTATCCTTATCAATCATCTCGTATGGCAACCTGCACTCCATGAGTTGTAAACGGTAATAATCAAAGCAAACGATATATAAGTACCTGATTTATTTGGCGCCATAACTATTTAACTGGTCATTCATTTATACAACAATCACTTTTGGAATTCATTTATTGGAAAAGAATGTACTTTGACGCACACACTTTCCAATGGAGTGAAGTTTGTCATATGGGACTGTTAATTTAACACATTAACATTTGTTAGAATATGCTATGTTAGCATAGTTTTGCCTTCGCTGGAAACCACGGATCCCAACTTTAATTTAAAGTTCGCCTGCTCTCACCAAAGTCCGCGCAGAGGCTATGAAAGCCAGGGTGGGAACGAAGGCCAAGCAGAGGCCTTCCCAACAGGCAGTAGCCGTGTACTGCGCTGTCTGATCATGAATAAAGACTGAGAAACTTTGCGCCGCGTCTTCCCGTCTGCTGATTCCTTGGAGGGAGTGAAGGGGGAGAGACACACCGTCTCTAAACTCCCTGCCTGTTCGAGCCATGCAAACCTCAAGCTATGACGGCACCATGCTTCATACGCATGACATGCATTTCTTTTTCCAGGACTGAAGGCAGATCGCGATGGGCTTCAGAGCCAGGCAGGCTGAGGGAACCACTGGGAGTGACGGCGGACTCCGTGGGTCAGTTCTTCGTGGCTGATGCTGCAACCGGCGGCGTGTGGAGGATGACCGCGGGAGGTCACGACCTGCAGAAGCTCCTGTGGTCAGTGCATGGCTTGAGGAAGCCTCGCAGCGTGGCCTGGAAGGACGGCCTCCTCTACGTGGCCGACACCAGCTTCATCAAGGTCTTCATCCCGTCGGAAGTCTCTATCTGCAGCAGCTTCGAAGGCTGAGGAGCAAACTGCATCAGGTCGACTGAGAGGTTCTCTTGGGATGGATGCAGGATGTCGCAGCACAACCATCACTGACATGGCCCCAGGACTTCAGCTAGTTGGTTGGATACATTTTGGCACCCTGAGCTAAAGGAGTGTTGTGTTCTTGCAGGACACTGTGCAGTCTATCTCAAATTAGGGAAAATAACAACTGCACTGTTTTTGACGGGATGAAAGATTTGGCAGCAATGTGACAAAATAATCTTGATCAAAAATATTTCTGCAATGTATGAATTCTTCTTGTATAATATACTCTACACATTTACTTAAGAGATAGAAAAAGAAAGGGTGATATCTCCAGAGTGCAATTTCTGGGGACGAGAACACTGCACTACATTTGAAGGAGAAGCATGCAGTGGCTAACCATTGCAAATGCGTTTGTGAAGATGGGTAGCTGGTGTTTTGAGACCTTACCACTGAATGAGAACAAAAACTGAAGCATTTTCATTACGTTTCTCAATCATCAGGTCTAACACACCGTCATGTTTGAGCCAACGAGAGGAGTGGAGACAAGACAAAGATCAACTGGTCGAGATTCGGTGTCTATAGAGCGGAAGAAGAAGTCTCAAGAGATATGCGGAGCACTCAAGGAACGACGAAACCTGTTCGGCCTTGTCCGAATGAAACTCATGAGCTGGCCAGATACGACACGCACTTCTCAGAGATTTGCAAGTTGCTGCTTGCTGCTGATCTGGTCTCTTGAACTGAGACTCATCTCCAACGGCTCGTTAACTGCTTCGCAAGAGCCTCCATGAAGTCTGACGATCAGCATCAGCAAGACAAGTGTCACAAGTCACGATGTTCCCTCCCTACTTTCTATAAACACATGCCAAAGTACTTGAATTTAGTGGCGTCTTGACAAACCTAGGCTCCACCATCACCAGCCTCCTATCACTCGCCAGGGCTACATCCATCATGTCCAGACGAGGTAAGAGAATGCAGAATAAACTGATTACATATTTCCATATTTTATTATATTCGTACCCTCACTGTCCTCGACTGCGCGACAAGCTGCAGTGGATATGCTAGCCACTCAAAACCCTTAAACCAAAACGCACAGCCCACCATTGCTGAGGACGACAGGGGCGCGTTGCTTAACCTATCTAGTTGGCAAATAATAGGCCGGTGTCAACATGTGTTTTACAAAAGTGACTGCCTTTACATCTGCTTTCATTATGTTGAACCGTGTTGATACCGGCCTTTACATCTGCTTTCATTATGTTGAACCATGTTGACACCGGCCTTTACATCTGCTTTCATTATGTTGAACCATGTTGACACCGGCCTTTACATCTGCTTTCATTATGTTGAACCATGTTGACACCGGCCTTTACATCTGCTTTCATTATGTTGAACCATGTTGACACCGGCCTGTACATCTGCTTTCATTATGTTGAACCGTGTTGACACCGGCCTTTACATCTGCTTTCATTATGTTGAACCGTGTTGATACCGGCCTTTACATCTGCTTTCATTATGTTGAACCATGCTGACACCGGCCTTTACATCTGCTTTCATTATGTTGAACCATGTTGATACCGGCCTTTACATCTGCTTTCATTATGCTGAACCGTGTTGACACCGGCCTTTACATCTGCTTTCATTATGTTGAACCGTGTTGACACCGGCCTTTACATCTGCTTTCATTATGTTGAACCGTGTTGATACCGGCCTTTACATCTGCTTTCATTATGTTGAACCATGTTGACACCGGCCTTTACATCTGCTTTCAGTATGTTGAACCGTGTTGACACCGGCCTTTACATCTGCTTTCATTATGTTGAACCGTGTTGATACCGGCCTTTACATCTGCTTTCATTATGTTGAACCATGTTGACACCGGCCTTTACATCTGCTTTCATTATGTTGAACCATGTTGACACCGGCCTTTACATCTGCTATCATTATGTTGAACCATGTTGACACCGGCCTTTACATCTGCTTTCATTATGTTGAACCATGTTGACACCGGCCTTTACATCTGCTTTCATTAT
>JAWQFJ010024798.1:60000-75000 GCA_034096865.1 Theodoxus fluviatilis
AGGACCAACCTTGCGAGTGTGTCGGAGCATTCACCATTGATCCCACTCTTTGCGTCTGTTGTGATGACCAACATAAAACGGACGACGTTTATGGCCAGAGCCACTCAAAAAAAAACCCGAGTCGGTCTGCCGTCCATCGAGATGTCACACGCGATTCTGCGGACCCCATGCTCAACGAATACTCTCTTTGCATCTGCTTTTGCGATGAGCGCAAAGACGATCCAGATGTATTCTGCCAGTGCCAATCTGATGCGGTCAGTACGCAATCCTCCCGCAAGTCCGCTAGGACCGTGGGGACGCAGTACAAACTTTGCTCCTATGAGAAAGCCTCGTCCACCGATTCGAACCGTTGGGTTTGCTTGAATAAAAAGCAATGTCCTGGCGACGCGGGCGTAGACGATGCGGATGAGGACTTAACAGCCCATTCCAGTAGTGTCATCCACAATAACTCGGACAGGATCCCCATTCGTCACAGCAAGCATTCCACAATTACCGAGATATTGCACTTGCTGCCTAGCGCAACATCACCCGACCGGTCAGTGGCCTACTGCCCCGTGGCCGTATGCAGTGAACGCTTCGAGACCTGCCTTAATCCAGTGCAGAGAGCTGTACAATCCCGCAGTCTGCTGTGCACGTGCAGCCTGTGCAGACCATGCAGCTGCGTTTCCTGTCGCCGTCTTCGCCTGAGGACTGGTTGCAGCGTCATGAACAGTAACCACTTGCGGCTCTGCAACTGTGAGTCCAACTGCACCTTGCTGCAGCTGGGCGCATCCTACTACACAATGGTCAGAGGCTGCGATTCCTCGTGCCACAGCTCGTTGATCTGCTGTCGCCGCTCCAGCTGCAGTTTGCTGAAGACTAGGAGCATATGCAGCAAGTGCCTGGATGATAAACGCCGCCGCTCAGCCTCCAGGAGAAAGAACCGCAGTTCATGTAAATGCGGCGGTTTTTCTATATCAGGGAAGCGCAAAAGCTCTTCTCTTCAGTCCGTTCTCACAGATCGCACAAATTTAAAGTCTACTCCATCTTCCTTCAATACTGCCCCCGCGAGTGCTTCTGCCGGGCCTGCCTCACTGCAGCACGAAAAACAGCCGCCTAGCGAAGAGCAGTTAAAGAGCGGATCTCTGACACAGACAGAGGGACAGCTCGTGAATAAAATGAACCATGATCAGAGTCAACGGCACCGGGTTAAACAGGAGTCAGGAAGCAAAGATCAGCAAATGTCTGAAGCATTCTCAACTCTACCTATGGAATCTACGAATGAGCAGAGGTCGCAGAAATCGCAGCAGCCAAAGTCCAAGAGCAGCCAAGACAGAAACGGGCAAAATGGCACTGGCGTTTCCATGGTCACCTCCGAGCCGTCCGGCCTGCCAGTGTCTCACGTCGAGGGCTACCACGGCCCCCCTAACCCTGTCATATACAGTGATCTCGGGTAAGTTTTCTTGAGTTGCAATGTCGGGAAAATCCCCGGAGTTGCAATGGTTTGTAAGCCACTGAGAGTGGTGAATCCAGTCAACTTCTCGGAGCTGTGATGCATAGTTGACTTCCGAGGGGTGTGATAGCTGGTAGACTATTGACTGCAGTGATTCTGGGATACATTCCAAGGTAAATGTCCAAGAGATGTAATGGTTTTTAGGCTATAGAGGCCAACGATCCGGGGCAAGCTGCCTTGAAGGGTGATGAGGGATTAACTTTCAAGGAGTGGGATGCTTGGTTATCCCTCCAGGTTTACTGGAGGTCCTACAGACTTTAACCCTCCAGGTTTACTGGAGGTCCTACAGACTTTAACCCTCCAGGTTTACTGGAGGTCCTACATACTTTATCTCTCCAGGTTTACTGGAGGTCCTACAGACTTTATCCCTCCAGGTTTACTGGAGGTCCTACAGACTTTATCTGTCTGTTTGTGTGTGTGTGTGTGTGTGTGTGTGTGTGTGTGTGTGTGTGTGTGTGTGTGTGTGTGTGTGTGTGTGTGTGTCTGTCTGTCCCGACTTAACGGCTTATATCTCAAATACTACTGGACGGATTTCCTTGAGATTTTGCACACTTACTGGAAGTTAGGTCCGATTGAATGTATCAAATTTTCAGAATTGAGGCTTGAAGAGAAAGGTTTTTTTTAAGGTCATACACTCCAGAGCGCCTCCCCTAATACGCGATTCATGGAATGGCGAAATTGCGTAATGTGTGACGTCATCAACAAAGTGACGTCATTTGTGAGTAGAGTTTTGATAAGGATGAATTTTGAGAACATTGGTGAAAGGATAAAGAAGGATTTTTTACGATGCAAGTGGTCAATTGATGGAATGGCAACCCACTCTACAGCCACGCCCCTTTTCTCGCTGTATCTCGCGTGGTAACAGATGCGCAGACGGCAAAATGGCTTCCAAATGAACGCCGACTAACTCGTTGCTTTGTAATATTCTGGACAGAATTTGTGTCTAATTTTTGCCAGACAGTGAGAAGATTTCTCAGACTGTGATAGACAGGGGTATGAATAAATACTATTCATGTTATTTAGACGAAATTAAGATCTATTAGCAAGTGGATTAAACGGTGGAGGTGACAGCTCGGTGCTTCAGATCAATGTGGAAAAATTTAAGCAGCACATTATCATTTATGTATCGACTTTCTTTTGATCTTGACGCTGCTAAGCAGAAGATGAACCATCCTCATTGCTCGTGCAAGGCTGGGTAAGTGTTGTTGGGTTTTTAATCATGTATCTGTTACGTGTTTGATGGAGTAAGCTAAGCTCGTATTCCAAAATTTTATAACCTACTCTTGAAGTGTTGTGTGTGGAGCCAAAAAGCTTCCGCAACTGTCCTTCACACTGACTGTCCTATGCACGGACTGTCCTATGCACGGACTGTCCTTTGCATTAACTGTCCTTCACACTGACTGTTCTATGCACTGACTGTCCGATGCACTGACTGTCCTATGCACTTTCACACTGACTAGTGCACAGAATGACCGGCATGTGTCCGAAGCACTGGTGAGCGCGACATGTCAGTGTGAAGGACAGTTAATGCAAAGGACGGTCAGTGCAAAGGACAGTCCGTGCATAGGACAGTCAGTGCAAAGGACAGTTGCGCAAGCTTTTTGGCTCCACACACAACACTTCAAGAGTAGGTTCTACAATTTTGGAATGCGAGCTTAGGTTACTCCATCAAATCAAACACGTAACAGATAAATGATTAAAAAAACCCACTTATACAGCCTTGCACGAGCAATGAGCAGTAATGTTAAATTTCAAATGCAGATCTGAGACTCACCCCCGCACAGACTCCTTTGCTTTTATTCAGCCGGTTGAGATTTAGCTGCTCCTGTGGCCACGGAAAAGAACGTTATAAAAACCGCTGGCGCTGAACCTCCAGGTTTTGGCACTATATAAAAAAGATCGGGTTCAAACCCTCAACCTCTCGAGAAAAGAGGGGGAAAAACACACACACAAAAAACAGGTCGGGTTCGAACCAGCAACCTCGAAAAAAGAGGGGTAAAAATAGTTTCAGTGCAGATTCGAACCCGTTCACGCATGACCTAATGTTACAATAGTCCAACGCTTTACCATCTGAGCCATTCTGCAACTGACGTTACTACGTGTTTGTAAAGCAATTATAACGTTCTTTTCCGTAAACTCCCTCGCTTCGTATTTTGCACTATAAATTGCAGAAAAATGGATGATAGTTCATGAAATTTGTGTGGTCTTGTACATTTTAGGATACTCAAAGTAATACTGCCAAGTTTAATATTGATTCACTGCCATTAGGCCACGCGAACAGACTACCAAGTTGTAACTTTTCTGACTTGTGTTCCACTCACACATTTTTGACCTGGCGGACATGTACTCGATTAATTACCTCGATTAAATTGAACTGATGTATTTGATATACATTTGTATTAATCCTGAAAAATTATGAAATCATACTTCATTCATTCGCGCATTAGTCTTGGCAGCGTTCAGCGGACTAAGTAAACATCACTACTTCGACCATAACGTAAGACGTAAGTGCGAGTTGTAGACAAAACTATCACCGTCACATGACACGAACTGGCCAATCAGAAGAGGTGACGCCGAATGTCAAATTACTGCTATCTTACGGTCGTAATAATCGATAGAAGTCTGAATAATCTGAGAAAGAAAATCGAATTGGTTTATTATTTGTATGAATACGAGATTTTTGATCGACTTTGGTCAATT
The DNA here is from genome assembly GCA_034096865.1 of Theodoxus fluviatilis. Taxonomy (NCBI): domain Eukaryota; kingdom Metazoa; phylum Mollusca; class Gastropoda; order Cycloneritida; family Neritidae; genus Theodoxus; species Theodoxus fluviatilis. Next base: position 64,193 of record JAWQFJ010024798.1, read on the forward strand.
TTGCGCTGCCTAGCAGTGATGATTTGTATACAAAGCTGTCGTCTGCTAGGCGAAAGCGATCCGCGAATTAAGCCAGCGAAGTTTCGACAATGAACGGACAAAGTCGTATTACGACAGTCAGCGTCGATTAAAACCGCTAAAAACGATTGTACCACACACTCAAAAACCCTCTTTTTGTGTAAAAGGGGCAGAAAAATGTTTTGACTAGAGATCCATTTGGGGTAAGATAGGTTAGAAATGATCCAGCGTGTGCAGTGTATAGAAACAGAGTCGCCCTTCTCTAAGTCTAACCCACTTTGTGTTTGTAAAATATCAAGTGTTGCGGAAGAATGTGAAGTAGACGTGCTTGTGAACGTGGAAGAATGTGGAGGTGGTTTGTTCATGTAGCAAAGAACGTGTTTAATTACTTGTGTTTGTGGGTGTAGATTGTCGTGTTAACACGTGCAAATGCGTGATAGCGTCATAAGTGCTTGATGACGTAATTATTTTTCGGTTGCGGTGCCTATGAATAATCCTTGCTTCTATGGTTTCTTGATGGATCTCGTTCTTATTCGGTTCACTGTACGTTATTACCAAGCCAGAGAATAAAGATCTTCCTGAAGGAAAAAACTCCCGCCGAAGTCCTGCTTCTACTTTCCTGGCGCGATATTCTTTCTCTTCTGCTTCCTTCCTCTGGCGTTTTCTTTCTCTTCTGCTTCCTTCCTCTCACGTTTTTCTTTCTCTTCTTCCTCCTTCTTCTGCTGCTGCACTTTCTCCTCTTTCTTCTGTCGTCGCAGTTCTTTCTCCTCCTCTTTCTTCTATTGTTGCTGCAGCAGAAGTTTCATCATTACCGACATGTCCTCTGCTGGTTGTTCTTTTGCCTCTTCGCGTGCAGCGGCCGACCTCGTTATGCGTTTCTCGCCTTCCACGTCCATGCTTTACTACTTTTTCGCCGTCTCGGGAACGAGTGTTGCGGGAGGTGGTCTCTGACTTGCGGTCCGTCCCAATCACCGTCAGCCATTAAAAGTGGCGACTAGTCGCCAGAACGCGACTGTTTCACTCGATCTGGATGAGGCTATTCCATCAATTGACTACTTGCATCATAAAAAATCCTTCCTCCTTCACCAATGTTCTCTAAATTATTCATTCTCGCATGGATTCTATATAGGACCCACGCTCCTGGAAACTCTACTCGCAAATGACGTCACGTTGTTGATGACGTCACACATTATGCAATTTCGCCATTCCATGAATCGCGTATTTGGGGAGGCGCTCTGGAGTGTACGACCTTAAAAAAACACTTTCTCTTCAAGCCTCGATTCTGAAAATTTGATACATTCAATCGGACCTATCTTCCAGTTAGTGTGCAAAGTTTCAAGGAAATCCGACCAGTAGTTTTTGAGATATAAGCCCTGGAGTCGGGACAGACACACACACAGACTGACAGACAGACAGACAGACAGACAGACAGACAGACAGACAGACAGACAGACAGACAGACAGACAGACAGACAGACAGACAGACAGACAGACAGACAGACAGACAGACAGACAGACAGACAGACAGACAGACAGACAGATAAAGTCTGTAGGACCTCCAGTAAACCTGGAGGGATAAATGCTTTACAAGCTCTCCGCCACATCAATTCTCTCTCAGCTGGTAGAGCGTTAGACTCTTGGTCATGCATGACCTGGTTCGATTCTGCGCTGAAACTTTTTTTTCTCTCTTTTTTCGAGAGGTTGTGGGTTCAAACCCGACCTGGTTTTTTGACTCACATGCGAAGCAAAAGTGAGTCTATGTACTCAGCCGTGTCGTCCGTCCGTCCGTCCGGGCGTCCGTCCGGGCGTAAAAAACTTAAACGTTGGATTTTTCTCGGACACTATTAAGTCTATCAACACCAAATGTGGCATGATGGTGTATGATGACAAGGCCTCAAAAAACATACATAGTGACTTGACCTTGCTTCAAGGTCAAGGTCACAGGAGCCATAAATGTGGTCTCAAAAACAGTCATTTTTCACATTTTCCCAATTTTCTCCCACGTTATTGAGAATGGCGACCTTAGCTACAAGTGGTATATAGGTCAAAGCAAGCCCTATCTTTTGATACCAGTTAGGTTGACCTTGCTTCAAAGTCAAGGTCACAGGAGCTCTTCAAAGTTGGATTGTATACATATTTTGAAGTGACCTTGACCCTGAACTATGGAAGATAACTGTTTCAAACTTAATAATTATGTGGGGCGCATGTTATACTTTCATCTTGAGACACATTTGTTCACATTTCATCAAGGTCAAGGTCACTTTGACCCTTATGAAATGTGACCAAAATGGGGTAGTGAACCACTAAAAGTGACTATATCTCATGGTAGAAAGTGCCAATAAGCACCATTGTGCTTCCTATGTCTTGAATTAACAGCTTTGTGTTGCATGACCTTGGATGACCTTGACCTTGGGTCAAGTTCACATGTATTTTGGTAGGAAAAATGTGTAAAGCATTTCTTTGTGTATGATGTCATTGGTAGGTTTAGTTGTTTGACCTTGAAGGTCACCTGAAGGTCAAGGTCATATAAAGGTCAAGGTCAAGCATGTGAGTCGTATGGGCTTTGCCCTTCTTGTTATGTTTTTGTGTGTGTGTGTGTTTTCCCCCTCTTTTCTCGAGAGCTTGCAGGTTCGAACCCGATTAAAAAAAAAAAATTTAATGCCAAAACCTGGAGGTTCAGCGCCAGCGGTTTTTATTTAATAAGGGCAGTCATGCCCAGTAAACTTCAGTAAACTCGAGGTAGAATATTGAAGTAGATAAAATATCTGCAAAAATACTTTAATGGTGCTCAACCTTTCTTGAATGCGATCTGATTTGACTGGTCAAAACTGGTGCCTTCTTCTATCCTTCTTTTCGCAGTGTATTCTTACTGTAAGCATTTTCGCCATACGGATCTCGTGACTTTGGGGAAATAACTACCTTGTCTTTTTGAAATGCCTTTTCCTAACTGCCTCGTGTGCATTTTGTTTTGGTCGTGTACTGTTTTCTCTTGTGTATTTGTAAAAATACCTCATTAAAAATTTTAATACACCCGCCAAATTCAGGCTTGCACAATAAGTTTGGTGCGCATAGCTAAATTCAAATCAACCCAACCCACGGCAACACTTCATTGCAACGGTTTGCATTGAGTCTGTCGTGATCGTGTCATTGGCACTGTGGTTGTCTTGTATCGGCAATGGACTTACCGGATAATTGGATCATCCACATTTGCAGTGTAACGCAGCTTTAGCAATGAGACGAACGAACGCTTGATTGTGCAGGCTTCGGCCCAATGAAAGGACTATCTCAAACAGAGATATCACAATTCACAACGTGGACCGTCATCTCCTCTTAAACGCGTGAAATAAACAGGCACTCACAGATCTCTCTCTCTCTCTCTCTCTCTCTCTCTCTCTCTCTCTCTCTCTCTCTCTCTCTCTCGTAATTTGAAAAACACGTTATCAATTTTTCTTGATAGATAGCCCCAAACAAATGTGTGCTTTATTTGAATATCTGCATAACCTAGATACACAAACAGAAAACGCTATTTGTTCGTGATATTCATGTTGCAACCAATTTGCTAACTTTATCTATGTCGATGCAAAGAGAAATCGCAAATGCTCAGTTACAATCGTACGGCCAGCTAGATCGCTGAAGACAGGTTCGTCCGCGTAATAAAGATATTGTTCCAAATTTTTATTGTACTTGAAAAGCTTCCAAAAGGAATATATCTCACTTGTTTGTTATGCAGTGTTGCAAAATTCATTATACTGACATATCAGTCCTCTTCATCTTCTCGAACGCCGTCACACTTGGAGACGAGTTCCTGCAATGAAGTGTGCTGCCCTGCGTAGATGGTCCAGCGGTACATACAGTTTCTCGGACACAGCTATTGGTTGTGGCCATAATTCTTCTCTTAGTGTGTGGTGACTTTTGCAGTCCCTGAAAACATGCTCAACAGTCTCTTCTGCTTCTCCACAACATAGTGTCGACGTTGGGGAAAGATGGAGATTTCGGTGCATGTGGTCTCTTGGATTGCAGTGCCCTGTCCTCAGTCGGATGATTGTCACCTGTTCTTGTGAGGATAGCTGGTGGTAGCTGTCCTTCGGCTGTTGTGTCTGGTACAGAATTTTGATGATGGTGATCATCTGTGTAGAGAAGATTTTATTGTTTTCTTGTTCTCTCTCTGCTCCCATTTTGGATTGTTCGTCAGCATCTTCACTCCCGTATATTCAACAGTGTGACGGAATCCTTTGTAGAGTTGTTCTAAGACTTTTTATATTGTTAAAATAATTTTCTTAGTAAGGGAGCTTGTTGTTCTTCATTGCCTGGACCAAAATGGGGTACTGAACCACTAAAAGTGACCATATCTCATGGTAGAAAGTGCCAATAAGCACCATTTTGCTTCCTATGTCTTGAATTAACAGCTTTGTGTTGCATGACCTTGGATGACCTTGACCTTGGGTCAAGGCCACATGTATTTTGGTAGGAAAAAAGTGTAAAGCATTTCTTAGTGTATGATGTCATTGCTAGGTGTAGTTGTTTGACCTTGACCTTGAGGGTCACCTGAAGGTCAAGGTCATGCAAAGGTCAAGGTCAGGCATGTGAGTCGTATGAGCTTTGCCCTTCTTGTTTTTGTTTGTTTGTTGTTGTTTTTTTTTTGGGGGGGGGGGGGGGATGGCGTAGCTGGACATCTTATATCTTCCAGTTGAAAGTTGTTGTAGTCTGCCTAATAAACACTCATTTTTGATGGCCTGCATGATTGCTTTCAATTCTCTTCTGACACCGAGTGGAGCTAAGTTGGTCCATTTCCCCATAATTTCTATTGGCGTAGATCTCATTCCTCCAATGGTGATTCGCAGTGCCTGGTTTTGGACTCGGTCCAAGCTCTGGTGGTGTCTTGGCAGCCGTCATCCAGGAACAAGATCCGTACTCAAGGTGAGGTATCACCGCTTTTTGGTAGATGGTTTTAGGAATATCGCGTTGGGTCCCCAAACTGTTCCAGCCAACTTTTTCAGTTTCTCGTGGCTTTTGTTTCAGAATTTTGGATGTATGTTGTTTCCAATATATGTCTGTTGATCTTTGTCGAATTATCTACTAGCTAGAGATAGGTTCATCCTCAGAGAGACGACATAGTCGCCCTCGAGGGGAGAGACCTTTAGATAACAATGAGTTTACAGCCTAAACTCAACCACCACTCCTTGGGGGGACACCACAAACATCAAGCATGTCAAGCAACAAGTGAATAAAAGACCACTGAATCGGGGAATAAATAAACAAATTAAAGTTTATTCAACAATAACATTGACAATGATGGAAGAATGCTCTCACATGAGCCAAGCGATCCCCCAAATACAACAACCTGGGATCAAAACACACACAGGTGGACAATCCCGTCACCCTGTAGTAATAGGGAAACCTCTTCCCTCTCTCTTCCATCATTTCACCAGAAACTGAAATAAATTCACAAACAGCTCTAATACCAAAATCCACAGTTCTTCCAACCACTCGTTCTGATAAGCGTCCTCAGAACGATAACAATCTCACTAAGAAATGGGAGTGAAGACAATCCACAAAATATGACAACAAGTCACGCTCACTCCCATACACAACAGCATGCATAGCTTTACAAAAGTATTTAACAACCCTTGTTAAATAAGCTTAAACCCAAACTTCCCCCAAATTATCAATTCCGAAACTCCATCCCCTTCCAGAAGATTTACTAGAATTTTCCTATAATCAATTGAATAGAAGTCACTCCCGTCAACTTCCATACGACAACACACCACAATCACCGCATACCAAAAACCCCCTTCCCCCTACTCTGGCCCCTCCCATTTACCCCCTACTAGTGACAACTTCCGCCCAAACCTCAGAATGGCGGAAGGTAAACAAAGCAGACTCCACGCCGCCAAACACTCACTCGCTCAAACCACGCCTCGCTGACACACTCACGTGAGACCACGCACTCGAATAGCAAACCACGTCAATAATAACACAGGCGAGGAAGTAAACAAAAGGACCAACCTTGCGTTTCCGTCGCCAAGACCCTCTCTTGGTCCAGAACGTTCTGACCCCCACGTGACTATTCCACAGTACACAGTGTCAGAACAGTCAGGCGATAAACACAACCAATCTCACAAATTCCAAAGTGATTCTTACCCTCTCCCACCCTTCTCAATCTCCTGAAAGGAAGAAATTGTTCCAAACCCGTGCTTGAACAATTAGTCCAGGGTAACACTTAGTCCAACTCAGAAGTCACTAGCAGTCCACACCGACAGGCGTTCAACCTGTCTCCCGGTGTCCACCCAGACAAGCGGCCCTTCTACAATTAGGTCCTTCCCCTCTTGTCTCGTCGTGAGATCGCAATTCACACGTTTCTTCACCTGGGAAGACAATTCCCATACTTCTTTACCAGGAGAAGCATTCACCCGTTTCTTTACCTGGAGAAACAATTCCTATACTTCTTTACCAGGAGAAGCATTCACCCGTTTCTTTACCTGGAGAAACAATTCCCATACTTCTTTACCAGGAGAAGCATTCGCCCGTTTCTTTACCTGGAGAAACAATTCCCATACTTCTTTACCAGGAGAAGCATTCACCCGTTTCTTTACCTGGAGAAACAATTCCCATACTTCTTTACCAGGAGAAGCATTCACCCGTTTCTTTACCTGGAGAAACAATTCCCATACTTCTTTACCAGGAGAAGCATTCGCCCGTTTCTTTACCTGGAGAAACAATCCCCATACCGGCAAATACAACCTCAGTCGTCTGAGCTAGTATGGTAAATGTCATCCTACGAAAGAATCAAGTCAAATACCATACTCCTCACGTTGCATGACATCTTGCAACAAATAGCTGTGACCTTACACCGCCTTGCGCGCGTGTACGCACTAGCACTTTCCACCCCTCTACCTCTGATCAACCCCTCCTATGATCAGACCGCCCGTGCGGGCTTCCCACCTTACCCAAGGTGTATTTCGTTTGACCCCTTAACCAATAGTTCCAAAACCAGTCCAAACGAAATCGTAGTCACAAGCTACAAACGGAGAATATACTTGCTCGACTGCAAGAACCAGTGCAGCCGGACCGAGCGCTCCCGCGCTCCTCCCGCGTCGTCTGCAGCCTCGCGCCTAGACGCCTGTCCAGCGCAGCTTCCTTCAGCGATGACGACGTGCCCTCGAGACCCACCCGTGCGGACTCGAACGTGACGATACTGCCGCGCTCCACCAATAGCAGATGCAGTACCCGTAGAATTACGCAGGAACCGAGGGACGAACAGTGGGTAGACCAGTAGACCAGCAGACGCGTAGAGGATCAGGCAGCAAACCCGTAGCCCCCGTGAGCGACCCAGTACATAGATAACAGCGCAGAGCAGCGCCGACTATAGCCGAATATAGTAAATACCGCAGCAGCCTGAAACATACAACCGTTTCGCCCCTATAAGCAACTACCCTTCCCCTGCCGAATTCACTCACACGAAATTCAAAGTTTAAGCGGTGCATCCCAACCCGATGCCCAATAGAACGCCTTACCCGCTCCCGGTGAGAAAATTTGAATCGACAATTTGTTACTTACAAAAATGACCCGCAAATCATTTCACATGAAGACCATTACTCGTCCCAGTTATTTCCATAGAGTTACTTCAAGCCCAGAAATACAAATCACCCAACCCCAATTAGATTGGCCTACTTCCCGCCCATATTAACAGTCAAGCGCCCCACGTGGCAAAAAGCAATATGGCGAGATAGCGATATTCACCTCAGTCCCAGGCCGTGTTGTTAGTCCACAAAACTTCATCCCAGTCACTGGAAGACTCCTTCTTCCACTCTCATGTGTCCCAAATTGACACAGAGAGATTTTCAGCGAGGCAAACCGCCTCACCCTGCCACCCATTGTGGCTTCACGGTCAGCGGGAGCTCTCGCTCCCGCCACCGCCCCCATCCACTGATGGATAAGATCTGCCTAGACTAACGCTATCGAACCTTCGCGTCCCTTCTCCCACGTGATTGCCCACCAATCAGTAGAGAGAATTTTCCCGCCGCTAGTGTCTTTCCCCAATCATTACTCGACAAGGTTCGCGGGCTTACAGCCCGTTCTGGAAAGCGTGTAAACCCCGTAGTATGACGCTTATAACCCCTCAAGAGACCCCCCAGGCCTCTCCCGGAGTGACGCAATACCCCCCGCTACACGATAGCTCCGCCCAATGAGCCAAACACTCGAACACGAAGACGGAGTGAATTCACACGCGATCGAATCAGCAATAACGCTTAATAACCCACATCACACTTTTGTCGCTTCATCACGCGACAATCTTATAATTTGAGGGATTGGTTTCCCATCACCAGTTTGCCTGTATACGATTTCGTGGAGAGAGTGAAGAGAATGGCTGTCATTTTCTCTCTGTTGATGGTTACACACCATCTGTTAGCCCAGGCTGTGATTGCATTCAAAGGTGCTTGCGTTCGGTGCGTCGTGGTTTTCGTGTTTTTATTGCACCAGAGGACAAGGTTATCAACATAAAGAGCTGCTTTAACTCCTTTGCGGTCCTGGTACAAAGTCACTGATGAAGAAAATAAACAGACGTTGACATGGCGCCTCCGAGTGGGACCCCTTGGCGCAGTAGTACCTTCCGGCTACAGTGTCCGTCCACCATCACTCTGTCTCCCCGGTTGTGTAGGTATGACTTGGTCTACCTGTACAAGTTGCCATGGACACCACCGCGCTGAAGCTTCACCAGTAGACCATCTTTCCATACCTTGTCGAAAGCCTTCTGTAGGTCTATAAAGGCGGCAAGAGTGACCTTTTGTGCTTGAAACGCATCCTCTATGACTTGTGACAGGTGTGTCGTCTCTCTTCCGTGCTTCTGTATCTTCTAAAGTGAATAGTTCTGGTATGATGATGCTTTCTGATTCGAGGTACCATTGCAGGCGCTGATTGACTATATGCCCCATGGTCTTGCATGTGCAGCTTGTCAGGCTTATTGGACGATAGCTTTGTACTTTAGCTTTGTTCTTCCCTTTCTTTAGAAATGGCGTCATCCTGGCTTCCGTCCAGCAATGGGGAACTTTGCCTTTACTCCAGCTCAGGTTGAGAATGGCCAGCAATTTCTTGAGAGCTATTTTGCCTAGAAGATGTAGCAGTTCATTTGTGATGTAGTCTGAGCTGCTGCCTTTTTCTTGTTCAGTTTGTTTTCAATGGCCTTCTGGAGTTCTGGCATGGTAATGGCCTGGTTTATGCTGGAACGTGTGTCCTTCTTAGTTATTTCTTTTATTTATTTCTTCATTTCCCTTTTTTTCTCTGGGTATATCGACTTTGCTCTACCTTGCGTAGGATCTTGCAAAAGCGTCAGCAGCTGTTTTACCTATTAGCGTTGATCCTTCTTCCTTGAGCGTAATCTTCTGTCCTTTGGTGCCCTCATCGTCCATCGCCTTGGTCATTCTCCAAAGCCAAGTGGTGTCTCTCTCCACGTTCAGGCTTGCTGTCATCTCTCTCCACTTTCTTCTTTGTGTCTGCAGTTTAAGCTCGAGAAACATTCTTTTGTCCTTTGCAAGATAATGTAGGTGTAGGTGTTGGGAGATTCTTTGTGGCTCAGGGTATTGTGGACCAGGGTAAGGACAGCGTCTTGAACATCTCTGTTTTGTTGATAAGCGAAATGGAGGAGTCGCTGTGATCTTTCAGGTCTTTAGCAAGGTGTTCTAGCCGGGCGTCCGGGCATCCGGGCGTCCGTGAAAAACGTTAACGTTGGATTTTTTTCATACACTATTAAGTCTCTAAATTTTCAACACCCAATTTGGCATGATGGTGTATGATGATAACGCGTAAAAAAATACATAGTGACTTGACCTTGCTTCAAGGTCAAGGTCGCAGGGGCCATAAATGTTGTCTAAAAACAGCCATTTTTTACATTTTCCCAATTTTCTCTGACTTTTTTTAGATTGGATACCTGACCTATATATGGTGTATAGGGCAAAATAATTCCTATCTTTTGATACCAGTTTGATTGACCTTGCTTCAAGGTCAAGGTCACAGGAGCTCTTTAAAGTTGGATTGTATACATATTTTGAAGTGACCTTGACCCTGAACTATAAAAGATAACTTTTCCAAACTTCATAAAACTGTAGTACACACGTTATACTTTCATAATAGGTCACCTGTGTTGTCCGTCCGGGCGTCCGGGCGTCCTTTAATCCGTAAAAAACTTTAACGTTGGATTTTTCTCGGAGACTATTAAGTCTATCAACACCCAATTTGGCATGATAGTGTAGGATGACAAGGCGTACAAAAACATACACCGTGACATGACCTTGCTTCAAGTTCAAGGTCACAGGAACTCTTTAAAGTTGAATTGTATACATATTTTGAAGTGATCTTGACCCTGAACTATGAAAGATAACTCTTCCAAACATCACAACATTGTAGTACACATGTTATACTTTCATCATGAGACACATTTTGTCACATATCATCAAGATCAAGGTCACTTTGACCCTTATGAAATGTGACCATAATGGGGTAGTGAACCACTAAACGTGACCATATCTCATGGTAGAAAGTGCCAATAAGCACCATTGTGCTTCCTATGTCTTGAATTAACAGCTTTTGTGTTGCATGACCTTGGATGACCTTGACCTTGGGTCAAGTTACATGTATTTTGGTAGGAAAAATGTGTAAAGCAGTTCTTAGTGTATGATGTCATTGCTAGGTTTAGTTGTTTGGCCTTGACCTTGAAGAACACCTGAAGATCAAGGTCATGTAAAGGTCAAGGTCATGTAAAGGTCAAGTTCGTGTAAAGGTCAAGGTCAAGCATG
>JAWQFJ010024798.1:80000-108785 GCA_034096865.1 Theodoxus fluviatilis
TCCTCCTCCCTCCTCCCTCCTCCCTTCTCCCTCCTCCTTCCTCTTTCCTCCTTCCTCCTCCTCCTTCCCCCTCCTCCTTCCTCCTCCTCCTTCCTCCTCCTCCTTCCTCCTCCTACTTCCTTCTCCTCCTTCCTCCTCCTCCTTCCTCCTCCTTCTCCTTCCTCCTCCTTCCTCCTCCTTCCTCCTCCTTCCTCCTCCTTCCTCCTTCCTCCTCCTTCCTCCTCCTCTTTCCTCCTCCTTCGTCCTTCTCCTTTCTCCTCTTCCTTCCTCCTTCCTCCTCCTCCTCCTTCCTCCTTCTCCTTCCACCTCCTTCATCCTCCTTCCTCCTCCTTCCTCCGCCTTTCTCCTCCTTCCTCCTTCTTCCTCCTCCTTCCTCCTCCTTCCTCCTCCTTCCTCCTCCTTCCTCCTCCTTCCTCCTCCTTCCTCCTCATTCCTCCTCCTTCCTCCTCCTTCCTCCTCCTTCCTCCTCCTTCCTCCTCCTTCCTCCTCCTTCCTCCTTCCTCCTCCTTCCTCCTCCTTCCTCCTCCTTCCTCCTCCTTTCTCCTTCCTCCTCCTTCCTTCTCCTTCTTCCTCCTCCTCCATGCTCCTCCTTCCTTCTCATCCTTCCTCCTCCTCCTTCCTCCTCCATCCTTCCTCCTCCTTCCTCCTCCTTCCTTCTCCTTCCTCCTCCTTCCTCCTCCTTCCTCCTCCTTCCTCCTCCTTCCTCCTCCTTGCTCCTCCTTCCTCCTTCCATCCTCCTTTCATCCTCCTTCCATCCTCCTTCCATCCTCCTTCCATCGTCCTTCCATTATCCTTCCTCCTTCCATCCTTCTTCCATCCTCCATCCTCCTTCCATCCTCCTTTCTCCTTCCATCCTCCTTCCTCCTTCCTCCATCCTCCTTCCTCTATCCTCATTCCTCCATCCTCCATCCTCCTTCCTCCATCCTCCTTCCTCCTTCCTACTTCCTCCATCCTCCTTCCTCCTCCTCCCTCCTCCTTCCTCCTCCTTCCTCTATCCTCCTTCCTCCCTCCTCCTTCCTCTCTCCTCCCTCCTCTATCCTCCTCCCTCCCTCCTCCCTCCTCCTTCCTCCCTCCTCCCTCCTCCCTCCTCCCTCCTCCCTCCTCCCTCCTCCCTCCTCCCTCCTCTCTCTTCCTCCTTCCTCCTCTCTCCCTCCTCCTCTCTCCGTCCTCCTCTCTACTCTCTCATTCCTCCTCTCTCCCCTCCCCCTACCCCTCCTCCTCCTCCTCCTCCTCCTCCTCCTCCTCCTCCTTGTCGTCGTCGTCGTCGTCGTCGTCGTCGTCGTTATCATCGCCATCGTCATCGCCATCATCACAGCCAGCTCAAAAGTCTACATTTTTTACTCACATTCGAAGCAAACGTGAGTCTATGTACTCACCCACCCGTTTCGTCCGTCCGGGCGTCCGGGCGTCCGGGCGTCCGGGCGTCCGTTTAAAACGTTGGATTTTTCTCGGAGACTATTAAGTCTATCAACACCTAATTTGGCATGATGGTTTATGATGATAAGGCCTCATAAAACATACACAGTGACTTGACCTTGCTTCAAGGTCAAGGTCACAGGGGCCATAAATGTTGTCTAAAAACAGCAATTTTTCACATTTTCTCACATTTCTCTGAAGGATTTAAGATTGGATACCTCACCTATATATGGAATATAGGGCAAAGTAAGCCCTCTCTTTTGATACCAGTTTGGTTGACCTTGCTTCAAGGTCAAGGTCACAGGAGCTCTTCAAAGTTGGACTGTATACATATTTTGAAGTGACCTTGACCCTGAACTATGGAAGATAACTGTTTCAAACTTGATAATTATGTGGGGCACATGTTATACTTTCATCATGAGACACATTTGTTCACATATCATCAAGGTCAAGGTCACTTTGACCCCTATGAAATGTGACCAAAATGGGGTAGTGAACCACTAAAAGTGACCATATCTCAAGGTAGAAAGTGCCAATAAGCACCATTGTGCTTCCTATGTCTTGAATTAACAGCTTTGTGTTGCATGACCTTGGATGACTTTGACCTTGGGTCAAGGCCATATGTATTTTGGTAGGAAAAATGTGTAAAGCATTTCTTAGTGTATGATGTCATTGCTAGGTGTAGTTTTTTTACCTTGACCTTGAAGGGCACCTGATGGTCAAGGTCATGTAAAGGTCAAGGTCAAGTATGTGAGTCGTATGGCTTTGCCCTTCTTGTTAAATTGAAAAGCTAAAAACTAAACTATATTTTGAAAACAGCTTCGAAGAATGGACACACATCACATTGTTAAGTGCGATCAAATCCCTTGAATTTCAGTTGATAGACACAAAGATACTTTATGATAACATTATTATACAGTATGACGAAACAGAATACTAATCAGTAGTTGCACGACAAGTATATTCGTTAAAATAAAAATTTAAAGAAGCAAATAAACGAATTGCCGTCACAAATGCACGCGTGTGGATACAGATATAATATACACTAGCGGGTACCCGTGCTACGCACGGGGAGAGAGAGAGAGAAGACAGTAAACAAAAATATAACATCACAATCGGTGGTTGCAAAGCACGGCAAGTTTAATCTACCTCTTCCCCACCCCACCCCCTCCCACCATCTTCCTCTTCCCCACCCCGTCCCCTCCCACCATCTCCCTCTCCCCCCTCCCCCTTCCACCATCCCCCTCTCCTCCCCCCCAATCCCCTCCCACCATCTCCCTCTCCCCCACCCCGTCCTCTCCCACCATTCCTCTCCCCTCAGCCCCCCCCCCCCCCAATCCCCTCCCACCATCTCTTTCTCCAACACATCGTCCCCTCCCACCATCTCCCTCTTCCCCATCCCATTCCCTCCCACCATCTCCCTCTTCTCCACCTCACCCCCTCCCACCATCTCCCTCTCCCCCACCCCATCCCCTCCCACTATCTCCCTCTTCCCCACCCCATCCCCTCCCACCATCTCCCTCTCCCCCACCCCCATCCCCTCCCACCATCTCCCTCTCCCCTACCCCTACCCCCTCCCACAATCTTATTCTCCCCCACCCCATCCCTCCCACCATCTTCCTCTCCCCCACCCCCACCCCCTCCCATCATCTTATTATCCCCCACCCAGTCCCTTCCCACCATCTCCCTCCACCCCCTCCCCCCTATCCCCTCCCACCATCTCTTTCTCCCCCACCCACCCCACCCCTTATACCATCTCCTTCTTCCCCAACCCGTCCCCTCCCACCATCTCCAGCTTCCCCACCCCATTCCCTCCCACCATCTCCCTCTCCCCCACCCCACCCCCTCACATCACCTTCCTTTCCCCCACCCCATCCCCTCCCACCATCTCCCTTTCCCCCACCCCACCCCCTCGCACCATCTCCCTCTCTCTCACCCGATCCCCTCCCACCATCTCCGTCCCCCCCCCCCATCCCCTCCCACCATCTCCCTCTCCCCCCCCCCCCCATCCCCTCCCACCATCTCCCTCTCCCCCACCCCATCCCCTCCCACCATCTCCCTCTCCCCCACCCCATCCTCTCCCACTATCTGCCTCTCCCCCACCCCATCCCCTCCCACCATCTCCCTCTCCCCCAAGCAACCACTTCCACCATCTCCCTCTCCCCCAAGCAACCACTTCCACCATCTCCCTCTCCCCCACCCCACCCCCTCTCACCATCTCCCTCTCCCCCACCCCATCCCCTCCCACCATCTCCCTCTCCTCCACCTAACCCTCCCACCATCTCCCTCTCCCCCTTGCCCCACCCCCTCCCACTATCACCCTCTCCCCTACCCACTCCCACCATCTCCCTCTCCCCCACCCCATTTCCTCCCACTATCTCCCTCTCCCCCACCTACCCATGCGATCATAGGACGAAGGCCGACTGAAACTTGCGAGGACTTGAGGGAGAAGAAAATTACGAAATTGCGTCACGTCATTCTTTGATTCGACGTCACACATGCCACAGCTTCCCTTTCAGAGTTCCGTCCCTTGCCGCCTGAAACTTGCGACGCCCTAAAACGTCACTTCAAAGTCAAATTTGGTCACGAAAAATACCCTACGACCCCTTCCCGACCGTCCTCTAGGCTGATGCCAAAAAGCAAAGCGATCGGCGAAACGGTCTCGGAGGAGATGTTGCACAAAGTTTTACCTTTTGCGTATTAATATATAGATTTCGAAAGTAACGAAGGAGAAATAAATAAGGATAAACAAGAATGGAATAGGGGAGATGCTATCACATTCATATAATATATGCGCTACTTCCACCAATGATATCCACGAAAGGCATAAAGGCATTTTCCTGGTATCTTCCAGCATCCCCTGCAGTATGGCAGTGAAGGAACGAAGGACTATGACGGGGTCTCACCAATGATGTCAGCAGAGCAAAGATCCCCGTCTCCTATGTCGGTTCTTGGCCAGCAACGCGACAGGAAACCCCCAGTCCAGTGGCCCATAGCTCCTTCGCCGCAACTGGAACCTGAGCTATCGAGGCCGTTTTCTAGTGACGATTATTCGGGACAGGCGATTCAGTCCGGAACACAATTGGCCTACCAGGGGCGGCGCATGGTCCCTCCTGACAACGATCCGAATCAGTATGGGTATCAACCACCTGTGCAGAACGTCGCTACCGCGAGAATGAATTCCCCAGCAGCGTGGCAGATGGGGTCCCCGACCCAACCCTCTGGCGACCAGCGGTTGATGCATCGACAAAACCAAAAACAGTTTCATCAGCCAGCATTGCCAACGACTGCCTTGCCAATGATGCAGTCGCCTCAAAAGGTAGGAAACATGTCTCCACATAGTCAGCAGCAGTTCACTAGTTATATTCCTCCAGGATATGACATGCAAAGGTTTGCGCAGAGATACAGCAATCAGGTAGTTCAAGATCAACAACACCCACAAAATCAACAGCTACCCTATAACATCGACTCAGGAGAATACGTCAATCAGGCTTTGCAAGGTTTTCAGAACTTTACACCTGGCTCTCGGAGGGAATCACCGACTGGACAGCAGATTTCAACAGGAACGGCTGGAGAACTCGTCAGTCAGAGACCCATACCAGATCAGCACCAGTCTGGGATGACCATGGTCGAAGGACTCGGCCATCCGCAGTACGCAAACTATCCTCAGCAGCCCCAAAACGCCGCTTCGCCCTTAGTCAGTCCGTTGACCCAGGAGAACGGTCTGGCCTTCAACCCGTACGCCAGTCCACCGTATGCCACGGGCCCTGGCGCTGTGGAAAACGCCACGAGTCAGATGGCTCCCATGACCACAGAGCAAGGAAAGCTGGAGTATGTAACCACTGCAACTTCTGATCTGAAGAATTTCCAGGGAGAGCAGAGCTACTTCGAATTTGCATCCCAGGCACCCCTGAGGTTTTACCCAGGTAGGTTACAAATACACTTCGAGTAGTGAAATATAATCCTAATCTTGATCTTTTTTGTCACACGCAAAAGTTCTTACATTCGAAATTTGTTGTGCGGACATTCCCCTCTTGTTCCCATAAGAACAAGCCCTGTATGTGGCAGGCAACGGTGGTCGCTAACGCTGATCGCTCACGGGGTCGTCAGACGACCGTCTAGAACGCAAAGGCCCGCTGCAGACGACGCTACGAAGCTAAATTATTTACTCGTAACAGGATTTTGCTTCTTGACCCGGTTTGCTTGTCTGCTACTTGCAGCAAGCGGATAGTGCGTTCGGAAAAAGGCGCTACTTGGGATAGCCGGCAGTCTATTTATTTACGTGCAACGAAGCAGAAGGCGCAGTCACCAATCAACCTATCAGAATAGAACTCTGGGCAGCAACTCATGTCGTTCAACGTTGTTTCCCGCGAGACTTCCCTGGAGGCGAGAGCTTTCCAAATATGGATAGCCTTGTGACACTGTTTTCATGCGCTTGCTGCTTGGTGAGCAAAGACGCGTTGTGCACCACCGCATTTTGTCGCGACGAGAAGCAAAGAAACATTGTTACCTTCGAAGTGACGTCTGCGATGCGAAGACGAAGCGCTGCGCCAAGCCGCTTGCCTGAGCACATTTCTTTCCATGGATTTGGACCTTCGACTGCCCTAGATAGACTGAAATGCCACACTTGACCTAAGAAAACTATTAGCTGACTGTCTTTTCGGAAACTGCCTCTTGCAGGAGACAAATCTACCGCAGTAGTAGTAAAGTCCAAAATGACATCACTGTCATTGAGAAAGTGGACTCGATTCATGATGAAGTAAGCAAATGAATATGAAAATCAGCTTTTGATTGTCGTTTGAACTTGCTGTTGCTCACAATAGGGTAGAGGCACGATTTGGTGAAAGGATTCATGCTCGTGACGATGTCTGGATATCTCTTATGGAGACTAGATATGGCGATTCTTCTTCGCATTGATGTTTCATTTGCCGGTGTTCACTGATAGCTGTGCAGAGTAGAATACACACGCATCAATTATGTGAGTTAAGAGGAGGGGATGGGAAGGAAAGGGGAATTTGTTACAGGATATGTAAGTGAACGTTACTTTTTTACTTCTCTACACGGAAATGTGCCTTTCATTCTATCGGCATATTAATTTTTGGCCATCAAGGCATTGCTTGTAGCTCATTCTGGGATCTATTCATTGATGAATCTGCCCATCCATTGCTATATACAGGTATCATAAAAACACGCTTAATTCTACGAACTTTCTTCCACACACTCTTTTCTCCATCCATTCACTTCTTACTTCAGTTCGTTCTCGCATCCATTCATTTACGCATACCTTTATTCAGCCAGCCATCTCTTCATCCTAGAAGGCGTCAAGGACACGAGGCAGAAGTCGATGGGGTTGTCGCCTCTCTGTGGGCTGTGTCGGGGTCCTGTTCGTCAGCCCAGGGCCCTGCCGTGCCTGCACACCTTCTGTTTGGACTGCCTGCAGGCCTTTGTGGCCCAGGACTCGGAGGCCCCCTTTAGGGGTGCCATCCTCTGCCCCCAGTGCTCTCGTCCAGCCGTAACCCCCGACCCTTCCCTGCCCCTGGAGAAATGGGCCGCCAGCTTCCCCACTAGCAACTACATGGAAGCCTTTCTTGGAGTCACGCAGGCCGATGGTGAGAAGATGTTAGTGAGGATGGTGATCGTAATGATGACGATGATAATCCTGACGACGACGACGACGATGATGACGACGACAACGAAGACGACGACGTTGATGATGATGATGATGATGATGATGATGATGATGATGATGATGATGATGATGATGATGATGATGATGATGACGACGATGAATCATGATGATGACGATGATGGTGATGATGACGATGATGATGATGATGATGAATATTGGTGTTATATGGCCTATCAACCTTTGTAGGCTATTTAAAGCCATTGGTTTTACGTGGCAGGAGACTTAGAGTCAAATGATTTCCTGATGAGTTCCTCGGAATGGCAGTTAACCTTCTACCTTGAAAGTCGGAATGCACACTACGTATTCCCCGAAAGCGATGCCTCCTGCGAGTATTTATTTCCACAAAAACCACATCAAATACAGGGAGCACAATAGCAACTTTGGATAGAGGACGTATTTAGCTACGAAACACAATTTTCCCACACAGTCACCACCACTGGCTATGCATTTTCGCCAGCAATAAACAAGAACCTGCATGCCGCTCTCGTAAAAATCTGCATCAGCGGAGACGACCCACTTCTTCACGTCTCTCCCATCCCAAAACATCGTGGATCACTGCAAATTTTGGCTGGACTGTCCTACCACATACCACACCCACCGCATGATCTAGATTTGGTTTCTTCCAACTTTGATTTGTTCGGGCCGGTGGAAGACGGAATGCTCGGGCAACACTTTCCCTACAACGATGCCGTCATCAGTGCTGTGAAAAAGTGGATCGCCTCAGCGGATGCATATTTTTACAAGCGTCGCATGCAGGCATTTGTTCGTCGCTGGCAAAATTGCATAGCCAATGGTGGTGACCAGGTGGGAAAATAGGGCTTTTTTGGAACTGAAAACTTGCTCTATCCACTGGTGTTATTGAGCTCTCTGTTTATCTGTGGTAGTTTCCGTGGAAATGAATAGGAGACATTACTTTCGGAGCGCCCCTCGTATATCTGTAGATAGAGGATATGTGTAGAATCGGTGTCATGGGGGAGAACTAGTGTGAAGGGATCAAACGTTTCCACATGATGCCTGTGATAAAAACTACTAACACAGGAAGAATATTTTGACAGCAAATGGATGTTAAAAGTGATGTACCGTGTGGAGTTCACCAAGCTTTCATACAGGATTTCGCTGTTGATGGAAAGTCCGAGAATTCGAACGACAGTTGAAGATAAAAAGCAAAGTTGGTTGTTTGTGACAGAATGTGCCAGAAAAATGTGTTTAGACCCTAAGCGGGTTCATTTAGAGACCTATAAGAACGTAAACAATATCCTTCAGTGCAATGTCTCTATAAATCGATTGATTTAACTTCGAGCTAGTTGAAACATGAACTTTTATTGTGCAAAAAATGTATGTTTCGACCGAGTGCAAAGATGTGCAGTTCTAACCTTGATATTTGCTGTAGACAGAAAGAGGTTGTAGGTTCAGTACTTGGTCAATTAACTCACACGTGCTCCTGTATGCGATGTGATGGTTGTGAATCATTGCTCGCTCATTTCTGTCAGTTTACTCTGGTTGTCTATCATTTATCGTATTGCATCAGACGCTTTCTCTCTCTCACTCTCTCTCTCTCTATCTCTCTCTCTTCTCTCTCGCTCTCTTCTCTCTCTCTTCTCTCTGTCTCTTCTCTCTCTCTCCGTCTGTCTCTGTCTCTCTCTTTATGTCTGTCTGTGTGTGTGTCTGTGTGTTTGTGTGTGTGTGTGTGTGTCTGTCTGTCTGTCGGTCTGTCTCTCTCTCTGTCTCTCTCTCTGTGTCTCTGTATTCATTATTCTCTCTCTCTCTCAGTCTTTCTCTCTGTCTCCTTGTCTGTCTCTCTCCTCTATCTCTGTATTTCTGTCTCTCTCTCTTTGCCTTTCTCTGTCTGTCTCTCTCTGTCTCTCTCTCTCCGTCTCTGTTTCTCTCTCTCTCCCTGTTTCTCTTTCTGTATTTCTCTGGCTCTCTCTGTCTCTTTCTGTTTCTCTCTCTCTCTGTATCTTTCTTTGCTTCTCTCTGTCTCTCTTTCTCTGAGTGTCTCTCTCTCTATCTCTCTCTATCTCTCTTTCCCTCTCTCTCTCTCTCTCTCTCTCTCTCTTTCTCTCTCTCCCTCTCTCTCTCTCTCTCTCTCTCTCCCTCCCTCCATCCCTCTCTCTCTCTCTCTCTCTCTCTCTCTCTCTCTCTCTCTCTCTCTCTCTCTCTCTCTCTCTCTCTCTCTCTCTCTCTCTCCAGCGACGTGTGGCTGCTGTCATGGAGGGCAACGGGTGTGGTGCAGGGAGTGTGGCGCCATTTACTGCTCGCTGTGCGGACGCAGCCACGGACTGCCCCGCACCCTGGTCAGCCTCTGCAGCCTCAGCAAGGCGCAGCGACGCCAGGACAAGAAACTGTGGGCGGTAGGTCCAGTGATCAGGCATGCCCGCGGAAGTACGGGCACCGAGGTTCGACCTTTGATTATGACTGACGCCGGCTGCCACGTATCAGTCACTGTTTTCGTGTCGGTTTTGACTGAAAGTTTTGATAATTGTCGTCGTCAACGTCGTCCTCCTCGTCGTTGTCATAATTACCCTTTAATTTAACGTCGTCATAGACATTATCACACTCGTTAACGTCGAAAGATGAGAGGGTCACGATCAGTCAGTAGTTATAATGTTGTTGTTTTCTCTCAGTGTAATAGGCATTTTTTGTATTCCGCTAAAACCTTTACTTTGGAATCTTTGCTAGTGAATAACTTGGCAGGGCTCCTTTTGCAACACGGAGAAACCAATGTTCCTGACCGAGGAAAAGGTTTCAATGGCCCAATGAATACCGAAAGGTTGGTTCATGCATTCCCGAGCGCTGTGCAGCCAGTGGTTCCAGCTGATAAGGAGGACATGCAGCGGCTCTGGCCATATGTTATTGTACAAAGTCATTTACCAAGAAAGTGTTGTGATTGCGATGTTTTCTCCTCTCACACTGCATTTTCAAGACGTCCATTGGCTGGTGTTGCAGAGCAGAGCTAGGGGCAGGAAGAAGCCATGGCGGTCCTTCGGCTACGGCAACCAAAGCTTCCTTCAACGCGAAAATTCCGCATCGTGTACGTCTTTATTGTGTCGTCTTTTCCATCCTCTGCCCACCTTTTCCCCTTCTAATTCTTGCTTTAATAAACATATGTTTAAACACAAGAGTAAACGTTTTGTATGTTAATACCTGGGATGTACCCACAAACATTGTATTGGAATCACAGACAAAAGCGTTGTGGCAATGTTCCAAAAGCTCCTTGCTCGTGGGATTGAGTTGGAACAAATAAAGGCATTAATCATCGATACATTCAACCAACTGCAACTTGTTGACGGGCCTGAGTATTAAATCTACTACGCTAGTCACAATAAGTTAAGGGTCACTCTTGAAATGGTATGAAATTACAATTTGTTGCAATGCTAACGTGAAAAAAGGAGTTACCAGACAAAAGTTTGACAGTGGTTGCGTATGACATTATTCTGCAGTGTGAAGGAGCCTTTAGCGCGTTACCCTTTGCTGAAAGTGTTCACGTGCGGTACAACAAAGCCAATTTTGGGAACAAGCATGCAAATCGCTGACCCGTTACATTTGTAACACATGGCTGTTGAAATAAAAAAACAAAATTCACATGCCCGACCAATGCCCCATGAACAGTTCTCAATGGTAGTTGGATAAAAAGGGAAACAAAAATGTTACCAAATCACTGCAGAGAAAGACATGGTCGCAAGAAGAAAGCTGACGACTGTTGATCGTGGCCGAGCCCTGGGTTGGGCCCAGGATGGGGTTTCTCAAACAGAAGTTGCCAGACGGTTGAGAGTGAGGCGCTGAATGACGGAAAGACTCACTCTCAACCGTCTGGCAACTTCTCTTTGAGAAACCCCATCCTGGGCCCAACCCAGGGCTCGGCCACGATCAACAGTCGTCAGCTTTCTTCTTGCGACCATGTCTTTCTCTGCACTGATTTGGTAACATTTTTGTTTCCCTTTTTATCTAACTACCGTTGACAACTGTTCATGGGACATTGGTCGGGCACGTGCATTTTTTGAAATTTCAACAGCCACGTGTTACAAATGTAACGGGTCAGCGATTTGCATGCTTGTTCCCCAAATCGGCTTTGTTGTACCGCACGTGAACACTATTTCAGCAAAGGCTAGCGCTAAAGGCTCCTTCACACTGCAGAACAATGTCGTACGCAACCACTGTCAAGCTTTTGTCTGGTAACTCCTTTTTGACTCAGCTGCGAAGCAAACGTGAGTCTATGTACTCACCCGTTTCGTCCGTCCGGGCGTCCGGGCGTCCGGGCGTGGTGTCGTCCGTAAAAAACTTTAACGTTGGATTTTTCTCGGACACTATTAAGTCTATCAACACCCAATTTGGCATGATGGTGTATGATGACAAGGCGTCAAAAAACATACATAGTGACTTGACCTTGCTTCAAGGTCAAGGTCGCAGGGCCGTAAATGTTGTCTAAAAACAGCCATTTTTCACATTTTTGACTCACATGCGAAGCAAAAGTGAGTCTATGTACTGAGCCGTGTCGTCCATCCGTCCGGGCGTCCGTCCGTCCGTCCGTCCGTCCGTCCGGGCGTAAAAAACTTAAACGTTGGATTTTTCTCGGAGACTATTAAGTCTATCAACACCAAATGTGGCATGATGGTGTATGATGACAAGGCCTCAAAAAACATACATAGTGACTTGACCTTGCTTCAAGGTCAAGGTCACAGGAGCCATAAACGTGGTCTGAAAAACAGTCACTTTTCACATTTTCCCAATTTTCTCCCACGTTATTGAGAATGGCGACCTTAGCTACAAGTGGTATATAGGTCAAAGCAAGCCCTATCTTTTGATACCAGTTTGGTTGACCTTGCTTCAAGGTCAATGTCACAGGAGCTCTTCAAAGTTGGATTGTATACATATTTTGAAGTGACCTTGACCCTGAACTATGGAAGATAACTGTTTCAAACTTAATAATTATGTGGGGCACATGTTATACTGTCATCATGAGACACATTTGTTCACATATCATCAAGGTCAAGGTCACTTTGACCCTTATGAAATGTGACCAAAATGGGGTAGTGAACCACTAAAAGTGACTATATCTCATGGTAGAAAGTGCCAATAAGCACCATTGTGCTTCGTATGTCTTGAATTAACAGCTTTGTGTTGCATGACCTTGGATGACCTTGACCTTGGGTCAAGGTCACATGTATTTTGGTAGGAAAAATGTGTAAAGCATTTCTTAGTGTATGATGTCATTGGTAGGTTTAGTTGTTTGACCTTGACCTTGAAGGTCACCTGAAGGTCAAGGCCATATAATGGTCAAGGTCAAGCATGTGAGTCGTATGGGCTTTGCCCTTCTTGTTCCAATTTTCTCTGAAGTTTTTGAGATTGGATACCTGACCTATATATGGTGTATAGGGCAAAGTAATCCCTATCTTTTGATACTAGTTTGATTGACCTTGCTTCAAGGTCAAGGTCACAGGAGCTCTTAAAATTGGATTGTATACATATTTTGAAGTGACCTTGACCCTGAACTATGAAACTCTTCCAAATTTCATAACATTGTAGAACACATGTTATACTTTCATACTAGGTCACCCGTGTCGTTTGTCGGGGCGTCCGGGGGTCCGGGCCTCCTGTCATCCGTAATAAACGTAAACGTTGGATTTTTGTCAGAGACTACATGTATTAAGTCTATCAACGCCCAATCTGGCATGATGGTGTAGGATGACAAGGCGTCAAAAACATACATAGTGACTTGACCTTGACCTGAACTATGGAAGATAACTCTTCCAAAATTCATAGCATTGTAGTACACATGTTATACTTTCATCATGAGACACATTTGGTCACATATCAAGGTCAAGATCACTTTGCCCCTTATGAAATGTGACCAAAATGGGGTAGTGAACCACTAAAAGTGACCATATCTCATGGTAGAAGGTGCCAATAAGCACCATTGTGCTTCCTATGTCTTGAATTAACAGCTTTGTGTTGCATGACCTTGGATGACCTTGACCTTGGGTCAAGGTCACATGTATTTTGGTAGGGAACATGTGTAAAGCAGTTCTTAGTATATGGTGTCATTGCTAGGTTTAGTTGTTTGACCTTGATCTTGAAGGTCACATAAAGGTCAAGGTTATGTAAAGGTCAAGGCCAAGCATGTGAGTCGTATGGGCTTTGCCCTTCTTGTTACAGTTAGCATTGCAACAAATTGTAATTTTATAAAATTTCAAGAGTGATCCTTAACTTATTGTGACTAGTGTACCTCCTACACGCCAGTCAATTAAAGAGAGGAACGAAATCTACTTTTTTGACAAATTAGACTACTAAGATTTTTCATTCACGCCATACATTGTGCAGTCGTAATGGAGGATTGAAAAAAAGAAGAAATGAAAGTAAGTTGATACATAAAAGATCACCTTCTTATTGTCTGCCCAGGTGGCTCTCTACTTCGGGATGAGGACTGCCCCCTGTGCCAGGGCAGGCTGGTGACGGCCAGTAAGCAGCCCTGCCTGCACGGCACGTGCGGGATGTGTCTGATGGAGAAGAAGGCGCAGAGAGCCATGGAGGAGGCCACCCGTGCCTCGCTGTGTCCCGTGTGTCTCAACTACGGCACCTTGCTGCCCGGAACGCTAGAGTACCAGGCTGTCCACGACACGCTCCTCCACTCAGGTCGGCACCTTGCCCTCTCTGAATCGGGGTCTTGATAAGGGTATTACTGTAGATTGAAAGAAGGCACTTGGTGGTGGTGGTGTTAGTGCCACTGCAGTTAATGGTAATGCTTCTTGAGATAGCTGTGAAGGTAGTGGTGGTCTTAGTGGAGGTTATGGTGAAGGCATAGGTTGTGGTTGTGGTAGAGGTTGTGGTGGTGGCGATGGAAGTAGTGGTGCTTGCGGAGGAGATACATACGCTGGTGGTTGAAAAGCTGAAAAATATCATTGAAATGTCGGAGATGGTTGTCGGAGTGGTGGTAGTGACAATGGTGGGCAACGGCGGTAACGGTTACAGCAGAAGTGATGTTATCAGGTTCTGTATTGTTTGTAGTGTTAATGGCCGTGGCAAAGGTAGTTGTGTGTTTGTATTGGCTTACTGTGCAGCTGTACTGTCCTCGAGAACTCGCTACAGTGCAGAGCCAAGCATCAGCACGAGAGCACGATTAACAGATAGGTAACAAGACACGATTTGAGGGCCTAGTAATCAGTTTTAAGTCACCACATAATACTCCAACTTCACTCTTTGCTTTGTTCTCTTACCGCCACAGAGCAATGCGAATGCAACGTGGTCAACGCCGAGCTGGTGCTGTGCTTCAAGTGCCAGGAGCCCATCTGCAAGTTGTGTGGCCGCTTCCCCCGCCCTACCAGCATCCCTGCGGTCAGGTGTGGAGCTCCTGGGGCCACTCCGCACAACGTACACACTGGAGAACACCAGGATATAGGGCCACCCATAAGAAAACAGAATCGGCAGCAACAGCTACTACAACGATGGTTGCAGCCCCAACAGCAGTTTCCACAACCACAGAAGCCGATTCAGTTTCCACTTCAACCAAAAGAGTTCCAGCAGCCCACACAGTATCCACTCCAATCAAAGGAGTTCCAGCAGCCCACACAGTATCCACTCCAATCAAAGGAGTTCCAGCAGCCCATACAGTATCCACTTCAACCACAGGGGTTCCAGCAGTCGATGCAGTCTCCACTCCAACCACAGGGGTTCCAGCAGTCGATGCAGTCTCCACTCCAACCACAGGGGTTCCAGCAGTCGATGCAGTCTCCACTCCAACCACAGGGGTTCAAGCAGTCGATGCAGTCTCCACCCGAACCACAGGAGTTCCAGCGACCGACTCAGTCTCCACCCGAACCACAGGAGTTCCAGCAGTCGATTCAGTCTCCACTCCAACCACAGGGGTTCAAGCAGTCGATGCAGTCTCCACCCGAACCACAGGGGTTCAAGCAGTCGATGCAGTCTCCACTCCAACCACAGGAGTTCCAGCAGTCGATGCAGTCTCCACTCCAACCACAGGGGTTCAAGCAGTCGATGCAGTCTCCACCCGAACCACAGGAGTTCCAGCGACCGACTCAGTCTCCACTCCAACCACAGGGGTTCCAGCAGTCGATGCAGTCTCCACTCCAACCACAGGGGTTCCAGCAGTCGATGCAGTCTCCACTCCAACCACAGGTGTTCCAGCAGTCGATGCAGTCTCCACTCCAACCACAGGGGTTCAAGCAGTCGATGCAGTCTCCACCCGAACCACAGGAGTTCCAGCGACCGACTCAGTCTCCACCCGAACCACAGGAGTTCCAGCAGTCGATTCAGTCTCCACTCCAACCACAGGGGTTCAAGCAGTCGATGCAGTCTCCACCCGAACCACAGGGGTTCAAGCAGTCGATTCAGTCTCCGCTCCAACAACAGGAATTCCAGCTGCCGGTACAGTCTCCATTCCAACCACGGGAGGTTTTGCAGCTCCAGCAGTTTTTACCACACCAGGACCAGATGAATCAGGAGCTGCTGATGCAACCAGGTCTGCTGGCGGCTGCCTTGAAAGCCGAGGCTGGAGGTGGGGAACAGCTGCAAAGGAGCATGCAGGAGCACACCAATGAGGACACCTTACTGTGCCGCCTGCGCCTGAACTATGAGGACAAGGATGCCGACGTTATTTCGTCCAAAGCCAAACGCGGCCAGACCTACTCTCCCTACAGGGTGGGTTGCTGTCTCCTATATTTCCAGTGCAATGCTTTGAAGTACTTACCATTTACCTCCGCAAGGGTTCTTTTGGGGTTTCCTGTATTTGCCATTGCATTTGTGATCTTTTCAAGGGTCCTTTTGGGGTTTTCGTTTATTTGCCAATGCAATCTAGCATTGAATATACAACATGAGATATTACAAAAAGAACACTCCTGGAAAAGAAATGGCTTCAACATTGTTCTTCAAAAATAAAGATTTATAAAATTTTGAAAACGGGTGTAGATTTTTCTCAGAATTTAAAAAATGAACATTTGTTACTTCGAAATTGATTGACATAAAGAGATACGGAGATGATTCAGCATTTTAAAATAAAAATATTAATATTGATATTTTGGTCATTTCTTATCAGCAAAAATGTAAAAATCACTTTTGGATACCTAGTTATAGCTCTCTTGGTCGTGAAGGAAGGAACGTGTATGTTCTGAGAACCGTTTGGAAGACAGCGTGTATGGTTTGGTGAAGATTATGAACATGTCTCTTGCACACAGCTCGTGAAGTGCAAATCGTGCTTCTCCCTTCTCATTAGATTTGTAGGTCAGACAAAAGTTCACCTCGATTTAATGAAACTAACTTCATATCCGATCGTATCACAGGCAAAATATAATTTCGCCGTCAATGTATTTAACTGTTGATAAATGTAAATCATATACACAGGGATATGGGTTCTGGCAAAGTTTTTTGTCAATCAAACAGTTCACTCTTCTTCAGTATGGCGTTGCTGCTAGAAAATTTGTTTTTGGTTTGCAGTAACTTTGTACTTTTGTTTTGCCATTTCCTTCGTTTTAGTTACAGCGTACAGTGTGTCTGTCCTTACACCCTTCAAAGTTGGCTGAGTGTTTTGAAAGAGATTAAAGTTTTGCCCCGATTTTTGTTTGCATGATGGGAAAATCTTCGAAAATTATCCACTCTGTCTCCGCCTCCTTTCAGGTCATCAATGGCGGACTGAAGGGCGACACGGAGGCGGCCATGTTGCGAGACGTCTGTGTCCTGTGCTGCCACGTGGTGGCGGCCACGGACTGGCGCAACAAGTGCGTGAAGGCCTGGGGCAGACCACGTGACGGCTGTCCGGCCACGTCCAGTCGTGTCCAGCTGGAGAGTCCGCCCCACGGCATCGCTGAGGTGGACGACTGCACCGTTGTGGTGTCCATGCCCGACGTGCGTCGTGTTGTCTTCCTCCACGTGAGTGGCAGCTGTCGCCTTGGTGGCTGTGGTCGCTTACACCCGTACTATAAATGTCGCGTATACCATACTGAGAATGCCAGTGAGTGGCAGCTGTCGCCTTGGTGACTGTGGTCGCTTACACCCGTACTACAAATGTCGCGTATACCATACTGAGAATGCCATTAGTGAGTGGCAGCTGTCGCCTTGGTGGCTGTGGTCGCTTACACCCGTACTACAAATGTCGCGTATACCATACTGAGAATGCCAGTGAGTGGCAGCTGTCGCCTTGGTGGCTGTGGTCGCTTACACCCGTACTACAAATGTCGCGTATAGCATACTGAGAATGCCGTTAGTGAGTGGCAGCTGTCGCCTTGGTGACTGTGGTCGCTTACACCCGTACTACAAATGTCGCGTATAACATACTGAGAATGCCATTAGTGAGTGATGTGGTGGGGAAAATGACGAAAGAGGACTTTGGTCCAACTGGTTTGTTTTCATATATTCTTGAACAAGGAGAACTGCCTTTCTCCTGAGATGACCATCCAGCTCATCAGTTTTATTCCTCGAAAAAAATACTTTAACGTTCGGGGAAGAAATTTACATCCAGGTACATGGAACTGCCATCGTACCATAATTTGCACCCCAGTATGCAAATATTTTCTGCACAGGCTTGTGGACCTCTTCGCTGCACAAATTGTACCACCAGGATTCTACATCCGTTACATCGACGACAGTTTTCTCGTCTGGAGCTACGGAGGGAATCGCTGAAGCAGCTGCACCTGGACAACAACAACACCCATCCCACCATCAAGCACGTCATGGTCTACTCATCAGACTACGTGACCTTTCTGGACACCCTCCATCAGGAACGGATTTCTCCTCACCTCCCTACATAAGCCGACGGACAACTTGCAGTTGCTCCATTTCACGAGCCCCCATCCGAGACAAGTCAAGGAGGCGATACCCTATATACAAGCTCTCCGGATCCATCGCATATGTTCGGACTCTGATGACCGTGATCAACACTTGGAGCAACTGGGAGATGCCCTTCCCCACAGCAGCTACCACAGCGACACGGTCACGAACCAGATCGGCAGAGCGACCAGGAAGAAGCTCACCGACCTCCTGACCAGACAGCGTTCGAGCTCGGAAACTGGCAAAGACCCCTTTGTTGTGCAGTACTTCCTGGGAGCTGAAAGACTGCAACGCGGGCTGAGAAGACTACCTCTGAGGTGTTTCCTTTGTCATTCAGGCAGTCTTTCAATCTGAAACACATGCTGTTCGAAGCAAACTTCTACCCCTGGATCCCATCAGCCCTGGAAGCGCGCGGCCCTGCAACACTACTCCCTGCTTCACAGGCAGCATCGTCTGTTCAGACTCGACCGTCATCCGCGACAAGACTACTCACTACATCAAAAGGCACCACACCTGCGGCTCGAGCAATCATGTCTACCTGATCAGATGCCGCAGAGCGTGCCCTGAGGCCTGGTACATTGGCGAGACGGGACAAACGTTGAGACAGCAGATGAACGGACACAAGGCCACGATCCGAATGTGCTCCCCATACCCAGTCGCCGAGCATTTCAAAAAGATGAGCCACCTAGCAGCTGACTTGTGAGTGAATGTTCTCGTGGGGAATCTATGAAACCCACGACAGCGACGGATGGCTCGTCAATAAATTCGGGACCCAGGAGACAGGGCTAAACCGGTGCTTCTCACGCCTCAACACCTCACCATGCCACTCGTCAGCCTACGCGTCCGCCCATGTCCCCCTCCCATGTCCTCCTCCCTGTTTTGAGGAAAGTGAACGTGCTGAAGGGGGTTCTGCGAGAACATCGTCGGCGGCTAATGACCGAACAGCGACTAATGACCGACTGCAGTCGACTCTCGCGCCACCACGCCTCATGAGGTGCTCACACCTCATATGAACTGCTGTAGAGATCTGATTGCCGTGCCGCGTGTGTTTTTCTTTATGTCTTGAACATGAAGTCTTCATTACTTGCATATAACTGTTCCCCAAACGCGGTCTTGTCATTCCCCAAACGCGGTCTTACCATTCCCCAAACGCGGTCTTGTCATTCCCCAAACGCGGTCTTACCATTCCCCAAACGCGGTCTTACCATTCCCCAAACGCGGTCTTACCATTCCCCAAACGCGGTCTTACCATTCCCCAAACGCGGTCTTGTCATTCCCCAAACGCGGTCTTGTCATTCCCCAAACGCGGTCTCACCATTCCCCAAACGCGGTCTTACCATTCCCCAAACGCGGTCTTGTCATTCCCCAAACGCGGTCTTGTCATTCCCCAAACGCGGTCTTACCATTCCCCAAACGCGGTCTCACCATTCCCCAAACGCGGTCTCACCATTCCCCAAACGCGGTCTTGTCATTCCCCATACGTGGTCTTACCATTCCCCAAACGCGGTCTTACCATTCCCCAAACGCGGTCTTACCATTCCCCAAACGCGGTCTTACCATTCCCCAAACGCGGTCTCACCATTCCCCAAACGCGGTCTTGTCATTCCCCAAACGCGGTCTTACCATTCCCCAAACGCGGTCTTACCATTCCCCAAACGCGGTCTTGTCATTCCCCAAACGCGGTCTTACCATTCCCCAAACGCGGTCTCACCATTCCCCAAACGCGGTCTTACCATTCCCCAAACGCGGTCTTACCATTCCCCAAACGCGGTCTTACCATTCCCCAAACGCGGTCTTGTCATTCCCCAAACGCGGTCTCACCATTCCCCAAACGCGGTCTTGTCATTCCCCAAACGCGGTCTTACCATTCCCCAAACGCGGTCTTACCATTCCCCAAACGCGGTCTTGTCATTCCCCAAACGCGGTCTTACCATTCCCCAAACGCGGTCTCACCATTCCCCAAACGCGGTCTCACCATTCCCCAAACGCGGTCTTACCATTCCCCAAACGCGGTCTCACCATTCCCCAAACGCGGTCTCACCATTCCCCAAACGCGGTCTTACCATTCCCCAAACGCGGGATTACCATTCCCCAAACGCGGTCTTGTCATTCCCCAAACGCGGTCTTGTCATTCCCCAAACGCGGTCTCACCATTCCCCAAACGCGGTCTTGTCATTCCCCAAACGCGGTCTTGTCATTCCCCAAACGCGGTCTCACCATTCCCCAAAGGCGGTCTTGTCATTTCCCAAACGCGGTTTTACCATTCCCCAAACGCGGTCTTGTCATTCCCCAAACGCGGTTTTACCATTCCCCAAACGCGGTCTTGTCATTCATCAAACGCGGTCTTGTCATTCCCCAAACGCGGTCTTACCATTCCCCAAACGCGGTCTTACCATTCCCCAAACGCGGTCTTGTCATTCCCCAAACGCGGTCTTGTCATTCACCTGACGAAGGAGCCACCAAAGTCCGAAAGCTTGTGGAAATAAACCAGTTGGACCGAAGTCCTCTTTCGTCATCATTTTCTCACCGCGCCAAATCCAACACTGGCTTCTATTTATACAGTGAGTGGTGTGAACAGTTGTCCGATAAAGTCATTTACCATGCTGACGTTATATTATTAGTAAATTGATGTAGGTTTGATTGGACTTCAGGGGTAAAATGCAGACTGGCCTCCTACCCCCAAAAATCATTTCGTGTCTTCCCGTCTTTGTGCATGCAAACAATACGAATATACTGTTAAGAATTCTCGACTAACCCTTGTTGATGTTATAGATGTGGTTCATGTCCACCCATCTTCGTACATATTCAGTACTGGCCGCGGGATGGTGGTCTTGGTATGATGGAGTACCCTGCATGTTGCCATCCCTGTTGAATGAGGAGCCGACTTTGTAGTTGTACAAGCAGTAATTGCAATTAATCTTCAAGCTCGGATACGGTTATCATTGTAACAAAGGAACACATTCAATGGGTCGTGCTCCCAAAGAGCGGTCACATTACCTCCCCTGCAGGAGTACGTTGACCGCAGGCAAACGACTGACCACGCTTTGTTAAAGATCGGGATTGGGCGTATTAGCTTGACCTGCTGGCAACTGTGCGAGGCGGTTAGGTGCCGTGTTACTGTCCCTGCACGGAATGACTTGACTGATATTCTCCATCATCACATTGATACTGGTATGTATCTTCCAGCTGTGACAAGAATGTAAACTAAAGACGTTACGGCATTGCCAAACCCTCTTCTATTATTTCTTAGATAATCTTTAGTCTTTCTTTCTCTCAAACTTTCTCTTCTTTTCTACCACACACTCTTGTCTGGACAGGTGCGGCCATCGGGCAAGCTGGACCGGCGCTACACGGTGACCACGGTCAGGAAATGCTACGGCATTACGGGACTGACCGGGGGCCGAGTGGCGACCACGTGTCCCTGGGACAAACTTGTGGACATCCTGGGACGCCATGGCGAGCTGCTGGACACCATCCGCGTCTGCAAAGTCCCCGACAACCTGGTCTTTTGGCCCGAGTACCTCAGCTTCCTGCCTCCGGATGAGCTTCTTTTGAGCGACCTGGGATACCAGCAGATTTCCTGCGTCTCGTATGTTACGGTCTTTTTCCTTTTTTGGATTTGACTCTTAAATGTGTTTATTTGTACACACTTACTACGCAAAATCCCCCTGGGACGTACGTGACGATGACAAACTTGGAGAAATAGTGAGAAAAAAAGAGGTAGGCGGTGGGGTAAAGGGAGGCTGATAGTTGCAAGATGCACGTTTTTCTCACGTACATTTTTTGACTCACATGCGAAGCAAAAGTGAGTCTATGTACTCACCCTTTTCGTCCGTCCGGGCGTCCGAAAACTTTAACGTTGGATTTTTCTCGGAGGCTATTAAGTCTATCAATACCAAATGTGGCATGATGGTGTATGATGACAAGGCCTCAAAAAACATACATGGTGACTTAACCTTGCTTCAAGGTCGCAGGGGCCATAAATGTTGTCTAAAAACAGCCATTTTTCACATTTTCTCAATTTTCTCTGAAGTTTTTTAGATTGGATATCTGACCTATATATGGTATATAGGGCACAGTAATCCCTATCTTTTGATACCAGTTTGGTTGACCTTGCTTCAAGGTCAAGGTCACAGGAGCTCTTCAAAGTTGGATTGTATGCATATTTTGAAGTGACCCTGACCCTGAACTATGGAAGATAACTGTTTCAAACTTAATAATTATGTGGGGCACATGTTATACTTTTATCATGAGACACATTTGGTCACATATCATCAAGGTCAAGGTCACTTTGACCCTTATGAAATGTGACCAAAATGGGGTAGTGAACCACTTAAAGTGACCATATCTCATGGTAGAAAGTGCCAATAATCACCATTGTGCTTCCTATGTCTTGAATTAACAGCTTTGTGTTGCATGACCTTGGATGACCTTGACCTTGGGTCAAGGTCACATGTATTTTGGTAGGAAAAATGTGTACAGCATTTCTTAGTGTATGATGTCATTGGTAGGTTTAGTTGTTTGACCTTGACCTTGAAAGTCACCTGAAGGTCAAGGTCATATAAAGGTCAAGGTCAATCATGTGAGTCGCATGGTAGTATTAAAGCTTATATGCATTAAAATGGCAAAAATGCACTGGTAATCCATTTCTTTGTAGTAGCGGGGGAAAAACCCACCTCTTTTGTACCAGAAATTGATTGCAGAATATAATGAAAAGATTATCAACTATGCACATTCTTGTCCCGCGTGCTGACCCCATGCCATTTGCATTATTGCTAGTGTCTTTGTAGCTTTGATGGCTATTGGGCATCATTACCTCTGCGTATATGATGTAGACATGAATTATTCACTATCGATCCTGGTTGAAGAATTGAAAATGATCCTTGAAAGTCCCGGCAACTTAGCATTTCGGTTAGTGAAGGGAGCAGCAAACAGCTTACGCCGTAGGTAATATTGTTGTATTTATATAAATTTAGTTCACTTATGCTTTTTTCACGATACCCAAAAACTATTGGTTTAAAAAAATAATTAAAACACTTTTCCGAAGATCCATGTCGTTCCTTAATTTCTCCTTGTTAATGTATTACTCCATTCTATTCCAGAGCTGACGGCAGATCGCGATGGGCTTCAGAGCCAGGCAGGCTGAAGGAACCACTGGGGGTGACGGCGGACTCCGTGGGTCAGTTCTTCGTGGCTGATGCTGCAACCAGCAGCGTGTGGAGGATGACCGCGGGAGGTCGCGACCTGCAGAAGCTTTTGTGGTCAGTGCATGGCTTGAAGAAGCCTCGCAGCGTGGCCTGGAAGGACGGCCTCCTCTACGTGGCCGACACGAGCTTCATCAAGGTCTTCATCCCGTCGGAAGTCCGTATCTGCGATCCCTTCGAAGACTGAGACGTTCTTGTGGGATGAGTGCAGGATGTTGCAGCCTGACGTGACTGGGATTTCATCTGTGCTTGAAGGAAGCGCGTCGCGTCCTGTCAGGGCGACGTTCACTTTGCCTCAGATTAGAACAAAACAAGACACTGCCACTCTGAAAGCTCTGCAGAATGACTGTTTCAACAGGAGGAATGACTCCTTAAATTCACCATGGAAGCGCCTTCAAATGGAGTTTTGTGTGCAGCTGAGCCACGCTAGTGAAGGAATTTATAAAAATGCAGACATCAAACCCTGTAAGGTTTTATGTGAAAATGGATATTCCATAGTGTAGTTTATCGGTGTTTTAAAAATCGTTTCATCTCTATTCACAGAGTTAGCACACATTCCTTGCTCGCTTTTGTGCCAAGTTGATCATGTCAAATTATTTACAACACAGGACTGATGTCTTATTGTGAGTTGTTAACATCGTTTCCAATAATTATTATCTATTAGGTGGAAACTGTAATTATACCTTAATCACCTAAACTTAATTTGAAATTAAAATGTTTCAATCTGCACTTTTACGAGTTGTAAAAACATATTTTTTTGTTTGTTTGCACATAATCATCCAAGACATCTGCCATCGACATAGATGATAAGATGGTATGATATTTGGTTGATGTCATTTTTTTGTATGGGGTTAAGTCAGCAACTTGCATTTGCTGTAAAAGGGATGACCATTGAGTCAACGTCTACTTGATGTGTTGCTAAGAATTTATTTATATTTAGTCTAGTAGTGATATAAATTTTGTTTGTGATGATGTATTTTTTCCGTGTAATTCACTGATAGATTATATTGAAATCTGTAGTATGATTGTCCATGAAACATTTCTTCTGTCTTGTTTTCTCTGCAATTACTTTGTAAGTTACTGGATCAGTTGAATCATAAAATATTTGGCGAATACCCGACTTGTTTGAAGTTCTTCAATCAGCAGTGCCTATGGGCGACCAAATTTGCTTAACCGATAGCGGTTTCGAATTCGGCGCAGTTTGCCGTGAAAGGACGGCGATAGCACTCCAAGCTCCGATTGAGGAGATTTTTCATTCTCGTCACGTAAGGCAAACAAAACTATCTCTTCTTTTCAGATCTAGGCCGTCATCGGATTCCATTAGAGTTTAATCTCTATATACATGTATATAAAACCCACACGGTTTCTGTCTATCCGGATATCCTTCCACTCTATGCGTTCGGCCGCCCATGCACGAATCTCCGCGAAATTTGGCATGTCGCTCCCCCATGACTGGTTGGGGGTAGTCGTTGCGTTTTGAAAGGCGTACCTCCAACTGTTCCAGAGATATTCCCTCTGGAACTTTTTAGTCATGGGACTGTTGACGGCAAAGGGAGGCAACTCGACTCCAACGTGTGCTTCATGAGAGGGTAAAGGGAAGAAACTCGGCTCCAACATGTGGTTTGTGAAGCACGAGGTTTTACGGGTCCGAGCTCGCTCATCTCATCACACGTTGATGTTTGGTGAATGTAAGGGGGTTGGGGGTGGGAAAGTATCTACGGTTCGGTTATTTAGGGGGAGAGGGAAATGGAAAAGATGGAGACGGGAAAAGGTGGAGACGGGAACAGGTGGAGACGGGTAAACCATCTAGTCATACATAAAATCACACGTGGATCAGATTGACGATTCCATCACGACAAACGGCGCTGAATTGTCTATGCTTGCGTAACAACGACGGTGTCGCTTTGCTCGCCGCTTCAGTCCGATTGGGAGCACATGCCGCGGAGGAAGGGACGACCGTGCGATTGGGATGCTATAGGTCGGAAAATCTTTTGGAAATAATCGCCGACAGGTTTCGTTAATCACCACGGTTTGATAGTGCACTTTGGCCGGTTAAGGCTTCGGCACTACCCTCGATCAGCACCTTTCGTTTACAAATATTTTGTGGATCTGTAGTAGACATTCTATCTTCATGCTTTTATTAAATTTTTAAACATCATCGACCAATCTTTATTCCTTAAAAAGTACGGACACATGCGTCTTCTATATGCCTTCCAGTTCTTGTCCATCAAATACGGAGACTTGCGTGGATGCTTCTATTTTACCTTCATCCTGGTGAACCCGTCTCCGGCCACCAAAGCCCGGGATAAAATCCCTTTCACGTTGCTACCAGCAGCTGACTTATGTCAGTGCATTTTGCAGGTGTTACAGCTGATCTTTGCATCTTGTGTCCGAGAGAGTTTTAAAAACAAACAATTGTTGCATTGTTTTCTTCCTCAGACGCCTTAAATGTCAACTCACATGGCTCGA
Source organism: Theodoxus fluviatilis (assembly GCA_034096865.1). NCBI lineage: Eukaryota > Metazoa > Mollusca > Gastropoda > Cycloneritida > Neritidae > Theodoxus > Theodoxus fluviatilis. The sequence continues at coordinate 105,552 of JAWQFJ010024798.1, forward strand.
AAGTTCTAGTCAGACATTTCATGGTGAAGAGTGGTACTTTTTCCCACAACATGGTCAATAAATGGAGATCTCACTATCAACCTATGAAAATTCATCCCCGATTTCCAGTTTCGTTAAGCACGTGCAGAAATGTTATTGCTGGCTTTTATACAGATACATGTATATTTTGGGGTTCAAGCAAACTTGTTGGTGAGGCTTTGTGAAGAGGTGTCAGGCTGCATCGAAGGGGCCTTCAATCCTCTGGTGTAAAAAACGCCCAGCTTCTGCCGAGACATTACCAACTTCTTGAACTAATTATCCAGACCAGAGTAGGTCCCAGGAAACGCCCAGCTTCTGCCGAGACATTACCAACTTCTTGAACTAATTATCCAGATCAGAGCAGGTCCCAGGAAACGCGATCCTTGCTACCACGGATGTGTTGGCCCTCTACGCAATCATTGCCCATGAGGAGGGCATTGCAGCAACCACATCCGTTCCTTAATGAAAACGTCCACCATACTCCCGAAGTGATCCTGGCTCTTTTGTTTCATCTTGGAGCACAATGCCTTCACCTTTGGCAACAATATATACATGTCACCTACAGAAGCACGGGACTGCCATGGGCACGAGGTTCGCTCGCCAAGCATTTTGCACAAGCTTGAAGAGAATCTCTTTGCGGCTAGACTCTTACATCTTGACATGTACATCCTGTACATAGATGACATCATCCTTGTCTGGATCCATGGTAATGAGACACTCAAACAGCTTCGTCATGACATGAATGACTTCTTCCCCACCATCAGTCTTACCATGGACTACTCTGCAGAATCAGTCACATCCATGGACACGCGCATGCTCATAAAAGATGACAACTCGTCACCTCTCTGTACAGAAAGTCTACTGACAACTCATGGATGCTGCATTTATACAGCTCCCATTTAAGACACATCACGAACACTACATGCGTGTCAAGCACCCCATCTGCTCCGACACAAACAACCGAGACAGACATCTATCGGACCCGGAGAATACACTCGTCCACAGCGGTTAACGAAGCGAGACCATCCCCAGCCAGCTCGGAGGAGCGATTGAACAGAGACGGGAGGATCTTCTCGTCTGGCGAGACAGGCATACTGGAGCCAGTCGAAACCCGTTCGTAACACTATTTTACGGGAGCGGAAAAGCTGCGACATAGTCACTAGAAACTTCAACATCTGTTGGATGAGCATTAGCGACTTTCCCATGTTCTATCGGCATCCCCAATATCGGCATTTCCGCAGCCACCCAACTTGAAAAGACTTATCCGCAGCAAAGTTCAATCACTGGATCATACAGAGTCCCTGTGTCCAGCCCTGCAGCTACGCCCGATGCTCAACCTGTGCCATCATCTGCACCGATATCACAATCGCCAGAAACCAGGTTACAACACCATATCAGAGGCAAACACACTCTGGCAGTTCCAGCAATGTTGTCAATCTGATCAGATGCCGCAAGGGATGATTAAATGCCTGGTAAATTGGAGAAACCAGCCAAGCACTCCGATATCGCATGAATGGACACAAGGGGGCACAATCAGAAACAACTCGCCTCTGCCCGTGGGAGAGTATTTCAACCTGCCCAAACGCTCCGCGTCGGACATGCTGGTGAGCATACTCGTGGGAAACATACACGACATCCGACAGCATCGTGGGACAGAACGGACATTCCTCAAAATGTTCGACACCCAACACTCCAGCCTCAACAGAGATCTAGGGTTCATGGCGCACTAAAAGTAATCACACGTGCGCCCCACAGAGGTCTCTAAAGCTCGGCTGAATTTTTATCACCATACCATCGCCAGTCTTTTTTCTTTGGCCTGACGAAGGAGACTCCTCCAAAAGCTGGCCACACCCTATCCTCCAAACGGCATTTTTCAGGGCCACGCATAAGATCACAAAAGAATACATTAGACTTGGTGGTCACCATCCCTCCCTTTTGAAACTTTCTTGCTCCAAACCCAGCACTCCATCTGTTTACATCACTGTGAGGAAACACGACCTGGTATGTATTCGATGAAGATCTGTGTGAGGTAGTCGAATGAAAAAAGTTCAATGTGAGACAGAAAGGAAAGTTCAGCTTGGGGACAAATCCCTCAATATCCCAGCACAACAGTAAACCGAGTTTTCATCAGACCATCATGGCTATTGGGGGTAGTCATCGGCGATTTGCGGCTGAGAACAGTCTTTCATGAACGAAAAGGTTCGGAGAAGCGGGTCCCTTCGGTGCCCGACCCCCCGTTTTTACCGCAGCGCGACTGTCGTCCGTGGTCGTCTTTCCTTGGCGCCGAGGCTCTTCCATGTTGTCTCGCGTCGTGTCCCCGTCACCACCCATTCCCTCCGATGATGTGGCTTTCTTCCACCTCAAGTCGGCCCATCTTGATACAGGCAAACTTGCCGTTTGCACATGCTTGCTTCGTCTGAGCAATCTAGCGACGAGTGAGGTCGGTGTTGATCCACAGTCCAATCCTCTTCAGCTTCTACCTTGTCCGACGAGTTGTCAAAATGATGTCTACGTCACTCCAGCGCGCCAATTTGGCAATGAGGTGACGTAGATTTCTTGCATTCTGCATTCTGCTGACCGGGCGCATTTTGTGAACCCGAGTCAGTATCAAAGATTATAGGTTACATATAATATAATATAATAATATATAATATATAATATGTGTAACCTATAATCTTTGTCAGTATTGACTCTGGCACAGTTCGCAATGAATGCATAATAGACTTGACCCTTCGCGTTACAGCATTGCGCCCAAAATAGTTCGTTCTGGTACTATTTTTCTCTCCACTTTTTACAGAAATCATTCAGATGTCAAAATGTGTTTCCATTTCAACGCAAACATTTTATTTTATCGAATAAACGCTTGTTCATTGCCAGCAAGAGTAAGTTATGAGTTTTGTGCGAAATAGTCTTAGAACTTAGAAGTTCTACTTCCTACCCCGACGGCCGCGCTCAGAGGCCACTCAGGTAAAAAAAACTACTTTAACGGCGTAGTCGGGTAGCTGAGTTCAGAAAAGTGTAACATGCTAAACGTTGAGGGTTACAAGCGTCCACCTGGGCTATATGGAGAGTCTAGACATAGAGATATGTGGTCTAGGTAGGCGGACATTCTGAATTTGGTTTGTTTGGCCGCCATGACACTTTTCATAATGGCCGCCACAATCTACACTTTTCTTTATATCTCAGCTAATATTTGGGATAAAATCAAAAACATGG
>JAWQFJ010024801.1:0-15000 GCA_034096865.1 Theodoxus fluviatilis
CACAGCGACAGCCCCACACATTTCTCACATGAGGCTGTAGCACCTGGAGCCACCCTAGAGAGACAGCAGTGATGATAAGATGTGATGGACTCCTTCAGCCTGCTCTTGTGCCAGGCTGGTGACAGAGAACAATACATAGCGTGATTGGCCATTTTAGACAGATGATGGGCACCTGCGGTTGTGATCCAGCCCCCCCCCCCCCCACCAGGGTGTTGGGGAAGGCAGGGCAGAAGCACTTGAAGATTGCGGGTCTCTTCCCTCTGAAGACCACCAGCTGACCTGCTTCTCAGGAAGTTTCATGTCTGCTGATGGCATCAAGAGCAAAACTCCAAGCACCGTGGCCTCCTTGCGGAACTGGGAGTGGAGTCCCGTGCAAGGGAGAGAGAGGTCAGAATGGCATTTTGTGGCAGAGAAGGAAGCCTGCACCAGAATAGGATGGGGCCATCAGGACAGCGCCCGCAGTGCCAGAAAAGGCAGGAGAGTGCCGGTACCTATTCCATGCCAGCACTGCTACAGGCTTCCGCTTCTGGCGCCGAACCTACCTGCCGCGCTAGGTCCCATAGAATTTCTACCAAGTATGTGCCGAAAACCGGGTACCATCGAACCCAGCTGTCCACCATGGTAGCTGTGCAAAGTGATTAAGCAGCTTTAGGATTTTTCAGCTCCAGTGTGTTGGCATGCAATGCTTTTAAAGGGAATGCACGTTCTCCAGCGTTGGGGAAAAGTGTCGTCTATTGAGAGCAAAGAGAAATGGGCAGCAAGCTCGTTGTTATTTATGGAGTAATGGCTGCATGGGCTCTTGTAAATGAACTGGCTGCAGATCAGGGATGATGCTCTATGCCTGCTTTATGTCATTATCAAATGTTGCTTTTTGACATCATTCTTTTACTGTTGCATTATGTTTTTCTGTCCCAGTCATCTCCCCCTATCCCCTGAGCCTGCTGCCCAGGGGTCAGGCACCGCTAGCTGTGCAGTGTAAGGCAGACTGGCATGGTGTCAGTGCTTGTGTCGGCTCTGACACACAGGTCTTCTTCCTCTTCTTCTTCACTCTAGTCTCTCGTGGGATGACCACCACCTTGCCCTCTGTCTCTCCTTTCGTTGCTGTTATTGTCAAAGTAGTCACCATAATCATTGGCATCACCATTTTCTCCTCCACCTGGTCCTCATTCACCTCTTCCTCCTCCGCAACCTTCTCCTCCTTGTCCTCAGTTGTGTTTTTTTACCTCTTCCTCCTCTCTCATGTCTGCACTCTCCTCATCCTACTCATTCACATCCTCTTTGTCCTCCTCTCCCTCTTCCCCCTCCTGTTAATTTTCCTTGTCCACCTCTTTCTCCTACTTGTCTTCCTCTACCTCCGCCATGTCCTCCTTTGCCTCCTCCTCCTTCCTTTCCATGTCCTTGTCCTCTGCCTCTGCTTCCTCCTCTGACTTCTCCACCTCTCCTCCTACTCCCTACTACCTTCCTCTCTTGTTATTGTTGATCTCCTCCTCCTCCTCTTCATTCTCCCCTACCTCCCTCTTGATGAAAGGTTGCAAGGCAATTTGAGAGTTTTCTGCAATCCCACACTCTAGCAACTAGTATGCACTTGGCACACCTTCACACTTGACACAGCCATCGACTCCCTCTTGATGAAAGGTTGCAAGGCAATTTGATAGTTTTCTGCAATCCCACACTCTAGCAACTAGTATGCACTTAGCACACCTTCACACTTGACACAGCCATCACCTCCCTCTTGATGAAAGGTTGCAAGGCAATTTGATAGTTTTCTGCAATCCCACACTCTAGCAACTAGTATGCACTTCGCACACCTTCACACTTGACACAGCCATCACCTCCCTCTTGCCTGCCCCCTGTGAGTTGGGGGTCAGAATTGACCCACTTCGTTCCCCTGTGAGTTGGGGATCAGAATAGACCCACCATGTCTCCCTGTGAGTTGGGGTCAGAGTAGACCCACCGCTTCTCCCTATGTGATTCATAGGAGGCGAATAAATAGGGACATCTTGACTTGATTTGCACTTGCTCTAAACTATTCTAGCGATTTTTGTCCTTAATATAGAATAAAAGTAATTGATGGTAGACAACAAACTGCGTGCTTACCCATCTTCTCTTCCTTACAACCACATGGGGAATTCAGCGAAAGAGAAATTTTTATTTATGTTCAATCTGGCTTCTTCTACTAAAAATAGTAACTTTTTTTAAAATTTAAAATTAAGTTTGGGCCAACTTACTGAATCTATGTTTTTTTGTTTTGGCCTTGTTACCTAATGACCACAATTTTGTTTTTGTTTTTGTGGCTCAACATTTTCTGTGAAATTGTCATTATTTTTGGCATGCTCCACAAAGTCACTGATGGTGGAGTCAGGCATCCTCGTGCTCCTCTGAGGGGAAAAACTTTTGCAGACTGACGCACATCTCACCCCCCAGAGTGACAGTCACAATTGATTTAACAATCTGTAACTAAAGTCCAAGTCCCGAGGAAACTTCTTTATTATTCTTCCAAAATGTTCAGTACCTGCTGCACACACTACATAAAGTGTTTTTAATCCACTCCAGCTCGTTGCGGGCTCAACACTTTTGTAGCCATCTTTTAGAACTTTTGTAACTGTAGTACACGTACTCAGCACTCTTGCATTCCTCTCCATATGCTTTCACTCACTTTTCATAAACAAGTATCTTTGACCAATTCTCAAAGATTTTGGCAGAATTTGATACTTGTAAACCCGTTGCTCAATTCGTTCATGTTGTGAATGTGACAGTCTGGTCACACTTAACGAGGAACAACAGTGGACAGGATACAAGGTTGCAAGCAAAGGAGGTTTCAAAGTCACTGTATCTCTGCAGTGCACTGTTATTCAAATGTTAGGAAGAGACTGTTGGTACTTTTCAATCAATACTTGTAGGTTTTAATACTGAAAGGTACTGGGGTTCATTGTGTCTTACCTTAGGATGTAGGTTGCACACTGCTTCCTGAAGGCTCCAAGCATGCATAGTGGTGTTCTGGGGTTTGCAGGGAAGGTGAAGACAGACAGAATGGCTTCCAGAACTTCCCGCCACCTCGCTTCATGAACAGTGACATCTCGTACTTTGGTGTGGGGGGAAAGCAAGCCATCTTCTACATTGGCACTTCCACCAGGGTAAGCTTCCCCTCCACTGTCCTCCTCCCTCCATCTTCCTCCTCCTCCTCCCTCCTCCCTCCTCCTCCTCCTCCTCCTCCTCTTCCTCCTCTGTCCTCCCTCCACCTTCCTCCTCCCTCCTCCCTCCTCTCTCCTCCTCCTCCTCTCCTCCTCCTCCTCCTCCCTCCTCCTTTCCTCCTCCTCCTCCTCCTCCTCCTCCTCCCCTCCCTCTCTCCTCCTCCTCCTCCTCCTCCCTCCTCCTCCTCTCTCCTCCCTTCACCTCTCCTCCTCTTCCTCCTCCTCTCCCTCCTCCTCCTCCCTCCTCCTCCTCCTCTCCTCCTCCTCCTCCTCCTCCTCCTCCTCCTCTCCTCCTCTCTCCTCCTCCTCCCTCTCTCCTCCTCCTCCTCTCCTCCTCCTCTTCCTGCCTCCTCCTCCTCCTCCTCCTCCCTTCCTCCTCCTCCTCCTCCTTCCTCCTCCTCCTCCCTCCTCCTCCTCCCTCCTCTCCTCCTCCTCCTCCTCCTCCTCCTCCCTCCTCGTCCTCCCCTCCTCCTCCCTCCCCTTCCTCTTCCTCCTCCTTCCTCTTCCTCCTCCTCCTTCCTCTTCCTCCTCCCTCCTTCTCCCTCCTTCTCCTCCTCCTCCTCCCCCTCCTCCTCTCCTCCTCCTCCTCCTCCCCTCCTCCTCCTCCCCTCCTTCTCCACTCCTCTTCCTCCTCCTCCTCCTCCTCCTCCTCCTCCTCCTCCTCCTCCTCCTCCTCCTCCTTCTCCCTCCTCCTCCTTCTCCTCCTCCTCCTCCTCCTCCTCCTCCTCCTCCTCCTCCTCCTCCTCCTCCTCTCCTCCTCCTCCTCCTCCTCCTCCTCCTCCTCCTCCTCCTCTCTCCTCCTCCTCCTCCTCCTCCTCTCCTCCTCCTCCTCCTCCTCCTCCTCCTCCTCCTCCTCCTCCTCCTCCTCCTCCTCCTCCTCCTCCTCCTCCTTTCTCCTCCTTCTCTTCCTCCTCTCTCCTCCTCCCCTTCTCCTCTCTCTCTTCCTCCTCTTTTCATCCTCCTCCTTCTCTCTGTTCTTCTTCCTCCCTCTCATATTCCTCTTCCTCCTCCTCTCTCTCTCCTCTTCTCCTCCTCCTCCCTCTCTAGTTCTTGTTCCTCCTCCTCCTCCCCCTCTTTTCTTGTTCCTTCTCCTCCTCCCTCTCTTGCTCTTGTTCCTCCTCCTCGTCCTCCTCCTCGTCCTCCTCCTCGTCCTCCTCCTTGTCCTCCTCCTCCTCCCCTCCCCCCCCCCCCCCACCCATTCCCCTTCATCTTCCCTCATTCATCCTCTCTCTTAACTCCTCCATCCTGTCTTCCTCCTTCCGCCTCCCCTGTTGTTTTCCTCAAACCAGTGTAATGATTTTTCAAGTCAATAGTTGTACAGAGCTTACAAAGGCTGATAGGCTGTAAAACTTCACGCATTCGTTCATTCTCTGCTAAAATCTTGCAAATGGCTTGTTTTGAGTGAGTCATTTCCCACCCTTGGCACTTTTTCTCTGTATTAATTTTTTTCTTAAAAGTTAAAAGATCTAATTAGTTTATTTAGTAGTTCACTGTGTGTTAGTCATTTAATCATCATTGTAATATTTTGTGAAGTTCATAATTGACTTAAACAGGGAGAGGTAAGGAAAAAGAAAAAGGAAAAACAGTGACAGTGAGTCTGACCATATGTATTCTTTCTCGAGAGATGGGGACCCTGAAGAGGGCCGTTTCGAGTGTCGGCGAACTTTCGGAGGGGACTTGGCCTGAAGAAGGAGTATCCCCTCCGAAGGCCAAGTCTTGGCCTGAAGAAGGACTATCCCCTCCGAAAGCTCACCGACGCTCGAAACGGCCCTCTTCAGGGCCCCCATCTCTCGAGAAAGAATATATATGGTCAGACTCTGGTCACTGTTTTTCCTTTTTCTTTTTCCTTACCTCAGCCTACGACAGTCTGACACCAGCTCTGTACTCTTGACATTAAACAGGGAGGGTGAAGTGGGGTAGGGGACAAAGAAAGGCAGAGAGAGATATACCAGTGTCACAAAGGACCACAAGGAAAACATGCTTAGAGATGTTGTTACTCTGTGTGTGTGTGTGTGTGTTGTGTGTGTGTGTTTGTGTGCTGTCATGTGCGTGCATGCACATGCATGCGAATATGTGCCGGTATATAAAGCTGGCTCTGCGATGCGCTTTGCCACCAGATGATCAGCCAACCCAAGGACTCCAAAGACGTGCATGAGCTGACCATCTCCAAGGAGGACTTTGAGAAGAAGGAAAAGAACCATGAGGCCATCTACAGTGGCTTCATCAGGAACAGGAAGGTGCGACCTTTTCATCTCCCTGACTGTTTATCTGTCTGTCACCACCATCCTCCTCCTCCACCACTACCACTCTCCTCCTCCATCACTACCACCCTCCACCACTACTGCCCTCCTCCACCACTACCACCCTTCTCCAACATCACCACCCTCCTCCAACACCACCACCCTCCTCCACCACTACCACTCTCCTCCTCCATCACTACCACCCTCCGCCACTACCGCCCTCCACCATCACCACCCTCTTCCAACTCCACCACCCTCCTCCACCACTACCACTGTCCTTCAACACCACCACCCTCCCCCTCCATCACTACCAGTTTTCTCCTCCACCACTACCGCCGTCCTTCAACACTACTGCCCTCCTCCACCACCACCCTCCTCCACCACTTCCACCCTCCTCCACCACCACCCTCCTCCACCACCACCCTCCTCCACCACCACCCTCCTCCACCACTGCCACCCTCCTCCACCACCACCCTCCTCCACCACTGCCACCCTCCTCCACCACCACCCTCCTCCACCACTTCCACCCTCCTCCACCACCACCCTCCTCCACCACCACCCTCCTCTACCACTACCCTCCTCCACCACCACCCTCCTCCACCACCACCCTCCTCCACCACTGCCACCCTCCTCCACCACCACCCTCCTCCACCACTGCCACCCTCCACTGCTACCACTCTTTTCCTCCACTACTACCACATTCCACCACTTCTGCCCTCCTCCACCACAACTACCACTCTCCTCCTCCACTACCACTCTCCTCCTCCACCACTACCACTCTTCTACTCCACCACTACTGCCCACCCCAAACACTACTGCCCTCCTCCACCACCACCCTCCTCCACCACCACTCCCCTCCACTGCTACCACTCTTTTCCTCCACCACTACCACCCTCCACCACTACCACTCTCCTCCATCTCTACCACTCTTCTACTCCACCACTACTGCCCACCCCAAACACTACTGCCCTCCTCCACCACTACCACTCTCCACCACAACCACCCTCCTCCACCACCACCCTCCTCCACCACTACCACCCTCCATCATTACCACTCTCCTCCATCACTACCACCCTCCACTGCTACCACTCTCCTCAACCACCATCACCCTTCTCCTCCACCTCTACCATTGTCCTCCAGCACCACCACAACCCTCCTCCTCCAGCACCACCCTCCACCACACCTACCACCACCCTCCTCTACCACAACAGTCCTCCACCACTACCACTGCCACCTTCCCCCCTCCATCACCACCACCCTCCATCACCACCCCCCACCACCACTCCTCATCTCCCATCCCCAGCTCCAAGCTAACTCCAACGTAGCATGATATAGGGGAAGATGTGTGCTATGGTCGCAATCTTTGAATTGAAGAGTGTAATTGAAGACTGTGACAGATTTTGGTTATTACAATCTGTGTGCTTTTGCCCAGTCCATTAGTAGCATGGAGTCATTGCATCTCTTGATGTGCATGCAGCAACTGGTCTGGCAAAAAGTTGTGAGGTGTGTTGATGTGTTTCTTGCATGACTTCATCTGTCACTCAGGGGTGTCCATTCTTTTCCAGCCAGGGGACTGCTCTCACGTCAGCCCCGAGGATGAAATTGTACGCAAGCTGATTGGGGAGGAGTCGAGCCGCGAGAGCTTCACAGCAGTGATAGTGCAAGGCATCAACCCTGAACACATTGCCTATCTGAAGCATCTGACGGACTGGACGCGGCAGCTGTCGTAAGTGGCATCCCCTCTGTCCCTCTGCACCGATAGACATGAGCAGTTTCTCCATTTTTCTCACTTTTTCCACAAAACCCATATAGTCATAATAATAGAAATTACAAAACAGTCCCACAGCCCCATATGGACTTAAATAAATCATCCCTGTCATGCTCTAGGCAAAAGTTTATTATTATTTATAATGAACTTAGGTCAGTGCCTTTGGTTTTTATACAGTGGAAGTATGTTGTGGCCTTGAATGGCCTTCAAGGCTGATGAGACCTTGGGCTCCATCCACCTATCCCTAAATGCTTTGTCAGTGACAAGGAAATTTATAGAGATGTGAAATTTTGCCCTATCGCCCTTTATGCTTTTTCATGTTTGAAGGCTCTACACAGCCTTTGCTGGCTGATGGGCAGTGGGACTCGATTTAATGGATTTTATTTCACTAGTTCGGTGAACTGTACTAGACTCCACTGTTGCAGAGAGTTTTAATAACTTTTTGGAAGTGGGTGTTTCATAACATTGTGGCCTTATATAGCCTACAAGGCTCCATCCATCCATCCATCCATCAGTGCCTTCGGCTATGGTTGTTTAAGCCCTTAATTTGAATACCATCAAACAAATTGGAACAATGACATTGACAACATGTCAAATTACTCCACCAAACTTGTAATACTCTAATGTGAGTTTTAAGATTAATGTAACTTTCTTTCTGAACTTTTAAATGTGGAATAATGTTTGCAATTTATGTTGTAGTGTTGATATGTGTGTGCAAGGGCTATATGTACGAGAGTGCAGTGCTGGCAGTCAGTGATACCCCACCCTTATCAGACACCCGCAGTGCAGTGCTGGCAGTCAGTGATACCCCACCCTTATCAGACACCCGCAGTGCAGTGCTGGCAGTCAGTGATACCCCACCCTTATCAGACACCCGCAGTGCAGTGCTGGTAGTCAGTGATAGCACACCCTTATCAGACACCCGCAGTGCAGTGCTGGCAGTCAGTGATACCACACCCTTATCAGACACCCGCAGTGCAGTGCTGGCAGTCAGTGATACCACACCCTTATCAGACACCCGCAGTGCAGTGCTGGCAGTCAGTGATACCACACCCTTATCAGACACCCAGAGTGCAGTGCTGGCAGTCAGTGATACCACACCCTTATCAGACACCCGCAGTGCAGTGCTGGCAGTCAGTGATACCCCACCCTTATCAGACACCCGCAGTGCAGTGCTGGCAGTCAGTGATACCACACCCTTATCAGACACCCGCAGTGCAGTGCTGGCAGTCAGTGATAGCATCTGTATACTTGACTGCATGCAGTTTGTCACTGACCACTTGCATACATGCCAATGGGACTTAACTCTTCCCGTACCAGGTTTTTACGGAACACAACACAATTATTTTCTACAGAGAAAAACGCACCCGGTAGTGCTCTTTTGAGAGTGTATTGTGCCTCTAGAAGAAGATACTACATGCATCATGTGGCATATCATTTTGAAGGAAAATGAATGCCCTACAAAACTAAAACAAAAAAAAGTTAGTTGCCTTTAGCAAGACTGAGAAAGCATGCTTGAAATTACACACTTGTTTCAAAAACCAAGAAATAGGAGCATGCTGAATTTGAGCTTACCAAGCAATATCTTGGTAATGATCCCACTGATCCTTTCCAGAATTTCACCATACAATAATCATCCATTGGAAAATGTCCAGTCAAAATGTAAAATAAATATCTTTAACAGTTTTCTAGCACTGACATGCAGAAGAGACGAACCGTCCATCACAATGACAGTCACTTCCACATCAGACTCTGAACTGGAATCTCGCTGCACAAATACACGTACTGACTAACTGAGGGGTTTATGAATTCTTCACCATCATCGATTGTAGATTTATTCATCTCCACTATCGCTGTCCTCTTTCATGCATGAATCAATAATCAAGCGAGCAATTTGGCCGTGTAACAACTATGCCACTGCGCCGCAGAACTTCCGGGTTGTTCTTCAGACGTCTCGATCAAATCATTCACAATCAGTCCACGTTAGACGTTCATCTAACGTTGTGGGAGACCTCTCTACTGCTGTAAAACCACATTGGGTCCGATAGGGAACACTAGAAAGTGTGGATTATACAAAGAAACAAAGCAAAAAAGCTTTGGCGCAGAGCGACGCAGAACTTCCGGGATGTTCTCAGACATTTCGATCAAAACAATCACAATCGGTCCACAAAAGTCGCATTAAACCTTACGCTCCGCGTTAGACGTTCATCTAACGTTGTGGGAGAGCTCTCTACTGCTCTAAAACCACATTGGGTCCGATAGGGAACACTAGAAAGTGTGGAATATACAAAGAAACGAAGCGAAGTAGCTTTGGTGCAGAGTGCGGCGGATGGGAGGCAACTGAATGCGCTTTGGCGCACAGTGCAGCGAATGGGACGCAAAGAGTTAAGACTTGGTGTGGTTAAGGGACAGAACTAGTATCTAGGGGTTGCACTATCTGTATCTAGGGGTTACACTATCTGTATCTAGGGGTTACACTATCTGTATCTAGGGGTTGCACTGTCTGTATCTAGGGGTTGCACTGTCTGTATCTAGGGGTTGCGCTGTCTGTATCTAGGGGTTACGCTATCTTTATCTAGGGGTTGCACTGTCTGTATCTAGGGGTTACACTATCTGTATCTAGGGGTTGCACTGTCTGTATCTAGGGGTTACACTATCTGTATGTAGGGGTTGCACTATCTGTATCTAGGGGTTACACTATCTGTATCTAGGGGTTGCACTATCTGTATCTAGGGGTTACACTATCTGTATCTAGGGGTTGCACTATCTGTATCTAGGGGTTGCACTGTCTGTATCTAGGGGTTACACTATCTGTATCTAGGGGTTGCACTGTCTGTATCTAGGGGTTACACTATCTGTATCTAGGGGTTGCACTGTCTGTATCTAGGGGTTACACTATCTGTATCTAGGGGTTGCACTATCTGTATCTAGGGGTTGCACTGTCTGTATCTAGGGGTTGCACTATCTGTATCTAGGGGTTGCACTGTCTGTATCTAGGGGTTGCACTATCTGTATCTAGGGGTTGCACTGTCTGTATCTAGGGGTTGCACTATCTGTATCTAGGGGTTACAATATCTGTATCTAAGGGTTACACTATCTTTATCTAGAGGTTACACTATCTGTATCTAGGGGTTACACTATCTGTATCTAGGGGTTGCACTATCTGTATCTAGGGGTTGCACTATCTGTATCTAGGGGTTGCACTATCTGTATCTAGGGGTTACACTATCTGTATCTAGGGGTTGCACTATCTGTATCTAGGGGTTACACTATTCTGTAGCTCATGGGGCAACTCTCACATGCCAGAGGACTCACTCCTTATAAAGGAAGATATTTTTACACTCACCTTTGTTTTCTCACATGTGCACACACACACATACACACACACACACACACACACACACATAACACATACACACACACACACATACACACACACATATGCCCCGCAGGCTTATATACACCTTTTGCATGTTCTCTAGAACATTCTGCAATTAATGAGAACCACCTAGACAAGTTGGAAGTCACATGACATTTCAAAATCAATTCCGCCCAGACTTCATTACGTAACCAAGCAACAGCCTTGTTGAGGGGACCAGTGTCAGAGTTGGAAGGCACCATGATGCTCTAGCATTTTCCAGCACTTCACAACATACCCAACACACAGCCATACTTACTCATACCAATGTGTGCATGTGTTGCTCTGACTGCATATTTACACACATGTGTAAGGGACTCTAGGACTTGGTGTAAGGGACTCTAGGACTTGGTGTAAGGGACTCTAGGACTTGGTGTAAGGGACTCTAGGACTTGGTGTAAGGCACTCTAGGACTTGGTGTAAGGCACTCTAGGACTTGGTGTAAGGCACTCTAGGACTTGGTGTAAGGCACTCTAGGACTTGGTGTAAGGGACTCTAGGACTTGGTGTAAGGGACTCTAGGACTTGGTGTAAGGGACTCTAGGACTTGGTGTAAGGGACTCTAGGACTTGGTGTAAGGGACTCTAGGACTTGGTGTAAGGGACTCTAGGACTTGGTGTAAGGGACTCTAGGACTTGGTGTAAGGGACTCTAGGACTTGGTGTAAGGGACTCTAGGACTTGGTGTAAGTGACTCTAGGACTTGGTGTAAGGCACTCTAGGACTTGGTGTAAGGGACTCTAGGACTTGGTGTAAGGCACTCTAGGACTTGGTGTAAGGCACTCTAGGACTTGGTGTAAGGACTCTAGGACTTGGTGTAAGGCACTCTAGGACTTGGTGTAAGGGACTCTAGGACTTGGTGTAAGGCACTCTAGGACTTGGTGTAAGGGACTCTAGGACTTGGTGTAAGGGACTCTAGGACTTGGTGTAAGGACTCTAGGACTTGGTGTAAGGGACTCTAGGACTTGGTGTAAGGGACTCTAGGACTTGGTGTAAGGGACTCTAGGACTTGGTGTAAGGCACTCTAGGACTTGGTGTAAGGCACTCTAGGACTTGGTGTAAGGGACTCTAGGACTTGGTGTAAGTGACTCTAGGACTTGGTGTAAGGCACTCTAGGACTTGGTGTAAGGGACTCTAGGACTTGGTGTAAGGGACTCTAGGACTTGGTGTAAGGGACTCTAGGACTTGGTGTAAGGACTCTAGGACTTGGTGTAAGGGACTCTAGGACTTGGTGTAAGGGACTCTAGGACTTGGTGTAAGGGACTCTAGGACTTGGTGTAAGGGACTCTAGGACTTGGTGTAAGGGACTCTAGGACTTGGTGTAAGGGACTCTAGGACTTGGTGTAAGGGACTCTAGGACTTGGTGTAAGGAACTCTAGGACTTGGTGTAAGGACTCTAGGACTTGGTGTAAGGGACTCTAGGACTTGGTGTAAGGCACTCTAGGACTTGGTGTAAGGGACTCTAGGACTTGGTGTAAGGGACTCTAGGACTTGGTGTAAGGGACTCTAGGACTTGGTGTAATAGGACTCTAGGACTTGGTGTAAGGGACTCTAGGACTTGGTGTAAGGCACTCTAGGACTTGGTGTAAGGGACTCTAGGACTTGGTGTAAGGGACTC
The DNA here is from genome assembly GCA_034096865.1 of Theodoxus fluviatilis. Lineage (NCBI taxonomy): Eukaryota > Metazoa > Mollusca > Gastropoda > Cycloneritida > Neritidae > Theodoxus > Theodoxus fluviatilis. The sequence goes on from JAWQFJ010024801.1 coordinate 12,233, forward strand.
TAGGACTTGGTGTAAGGGACTCTAGGACTTGGTGTAAGGGACTCTAGGACTTGGTGTAAGGGACTCTAGGACTTGGTGTAAGGACTCTAGGACTTGGTGTAAGGGACTCTAGGACTTGGTGTAAGGGACTCTAGGACTTGGTGTAAGGGACTCTAGGACTTGGTGTAAGGGACTCTAGGACTTGGTGTAAGGGACTCTAGGACTTGGTGTAAGGCACTCTAGGACTTGGTGTAAGGAACTCTAGGACTTGGTGTAAGGCACTCTAGGACTTGGTGTAAGGGACTCTAGGACTTGGTGTAAGGCACTCTAGGACTTGGTGTAAGGGACTCTAGGACTTGGTGTAAGGCACTCTAGGACTTGGTGTAAGGGACTCTAGGACTTGGTGTAAGGACTCTAGGACTTGGTGTAAGGGACTCTAGGACTTGGTGTAAGGGACTCTAGGACTTGGTGTAAGGACTCTAGGACTTGGTGTAAGGGACTCTAGGACTTGGTGTAAGGGACTCTAGGACTTGGTGTAAGGGACTCTAGGACTTGGTGTAAGGACTCTAGGACTTGGTGTAAGGGACTCTAGGACTTGGTGTAAGGGACTCTAGGACTTGGTGTAAGGGACTCTAGGACTTGGTGTAAGGGACTCTAGGACTTGGTGTAAGGGACTCTAGGACTTGGTGTAAGGCACTCTAGGACTTGGTGTAAGGGACTCTAGGACTTGGTGTAAGGGACTCTAGGACTTGGTGTAAGGGACTCTAGGACTTGGTGTAAGGGACTCTAGGACTTGGTGTAAGGGACTCTAGGACTTGGTGTAAGGACTCTAGGACTTGGTGTAAGGCACTCTAGGACTTGGTGTAAGGGACTCTAGGACTTGGTGTAAGGGACTCTAGGACTTGGTGTAAGGGACTCTAGGACTTGGTGTAAGGGACTCTAGGACTTGGTGTAAGGGACTCTAGGACTTGGTGTAAGGGACTCTAGGACTTGGTGTAAGGGACTCTAGGACTTGGTGTAAGGCACTCTAGGACTTGGTGTAAGGGACTCTAGGACTTGGTGTAAGGGACTCTAGGACTTGGTGTAAGGGACTCTAGGACTTGGTGTAAGGGACTCTAGGACTTGGTGTAAGGGACTCTAGGACTTGGTGTAAGGGACTCTAGGACTTGGTGTAAGGGACTCTAGGACTTGGTGTAAGGGACTCTAGGACTTGGTGTAAGGGACTCTAGGACTTGGTGTAAGGGACTCTAGGACTTGGTGTAAGGGACTCTAGGACTTGGTGTAAGGGACTCTAGGACTTGGTGTAAGGGACTCTAGGACTTGGTGTAAGGGACTCTAGGACTTGGTGTAAGGGACTCTAGGACTTGGTGTAAGGGACTCTAGGACTTGGTGTAAGGGACTCTAGGACTTGGTGTAAGGCACTCTAGGACTTGGTGTAAGGCACTCTAGGACTTGGTGTAAGTGACTCTAGGACTTGGTGTAAGGGACTCTAGGACTTGGTGTAAGGGACTCTAGGACTTGGTGTAAGGGACTCTAGGACTTGGTGTAAGGGACTCTAGGACTTGGTGTAAGGGACTCTAGGACTTGGTGTAAGGGACTCTAGGACTTGGTGTAAGGGACTCTAGGACTTGGTGTAAGGGACTCTAGGACTTGGTGTAAAGGACTCTAGGACTTGGTGTAAGGGACTCTAGGACTTGGTGTAAGGGACTCTAGGACTTGGTGTAAGGGACTCTAGGACTTGGTGTAAGGGACTCTAGGACTTGGTGTAAGTGACTCTAGGACTTGGTGTAAGGCACTCTAGGACTTGGTGTAAGTGACTCTAGGACTTGGTGTAAGGCACTCTAGGACTTGGTGTAAGTGACTCTAGGACTTGGTGTAAGGCACTCTAGGACTTGGTGTAAGGCACTCTAGGACTTGGTGTAAGGGACTCTAGGACTTGGTGTAAGTGACTCTAGGACTTGGTGTAAGGCACTCTAGGACTTGGTGTAAGTGACTCTAGGACTTGGTGTAAGGCACTCTAGGACTTGGTGTAAGGCACTCTAGGACTTGGTGTAAGGCACTCTAGGACTTGGTGTAAGGCACTCTAGGACTTGGTGTAAGGCACTCTAGGACTTGGTGTAAGAGACTCTAGGACTTGGTGTAAGGCACTCTAGGACTTGGTGTAAGGGACTCTAGGACTTGGTGTAAGGCACTCTAGGACTTGGTGTAAGGCACTCTAGGACTTGGTGTAAGGCACTCTAGGACTTGGTGTAAGTGACTCTAGGACTTGGTGTAAGTGACTCTAGGACTTGGTGTAAGGCACTCTAGGACTTGGTGTAAGGACTCTAGGACTTGGTGTAAGGCACTCTAGGACTTGGTGTAAGGCACTCTAGGACTTGGTGTAAGGCACTCTAGGACTTGGTGTAAGGCACTCTAGGACTTGGTGTAAGGCACTCTAGGACTTGGTGTAAGGGACTCTAGGACTTGGTGTAAGGCACTCTAGGACTTGGTGTAAGGGACTCTAGGACTTGGTGTAAGGGACTCTAGGACTTGGTGTAAGGGACTCTAGGACTTGGTGTAAGGGACTCTAGGACTTGGTGTAAGGACCTCTAGGACTTGGTATAAGGACTCTAGGACTTGGTGTAAGGCACTCTAGGACTTGGTGTAAGGGACTCTAGGACTTGGTGTAAGGCACTCTAGGACTTGGTGTAAGGACTCTAGGACTTGGTGTAAGGACTCTAGGACTTGGTGTAAGTGACTCTAGGACTTGGTGTAAGGCACTCTAGGACTTGGTGTAAGGGACTCTAGGA
>JAWQFJ010024801.1:20000-27367 GCA_034096865.1 Theodoxus fluviatilis
GAATTGTGTGGCAATACAGGGTGTGTAGACAGTGTGAATGGTGTGGCAATACAGGGTGTGTAGACAGTGTGAATGGTGTGGCAATACAGGGTGTGTAGTCAGTGTGAATTGTGTGGCAATACAGGATGTGTAGACAGTGTGAATGGTGTGGCAATACAAGGTGTGTAGACAGTGTGAATGGTGTGGCAATACAGGGTGTGTAGACAGTGTGAATTATGTGGCAATACAGGATGTGTAGACAGTGTGAATGGTGTGGCAATACAAGGTGTGTAGACAGTGTGAATTGTGTGGCAATACAGGATGTGTAGACAGTGTGAATGGTGTGGCAATACAGGATGTGTAGACAGTGTGAATGGTGTGGCAATACAGGGTGTGTAGACAGTGTGAATTGTGTGGCAATACAGGATGTGTAGACAGTGTGAATGGTGTGGCAATACAAGGTGTGTAGACAATGTGAATGGTGTGGCATCACAGGGTGTGTAGACAGTATGAATTGTGTGGCAATACAGGGTGTGTAGACAGTGTGAATTGTGTGGCAATACAGGGTGTGTAGACAGTGTGAATGGTGTGGCAACACAGGGTGTGTAGACAGTGTGAATTGTGTGGCAATACAGGATGTGTAGACAGTGTGAATTGTGTGGCAACACAGGGTGTGTAGACAGTGTGAATGGTGTGGCAATACAGGGTGTGTAGACAGTGTGAATGGTGTGGCAATACAAGGTGTGTAGACAGTGTGAATTGTGTGGCAATACAGGGTGTGTAGACAGTGTGAATGGTGTGGCAATACAGGGTGTGTAGACAGTGTGAATGGTGTGGCAATACAGGGTGTGTAGACAGTGTGAATGGTGTGGCAATACAAGGTGTGTAGACAGTGTGAATGGTGTTTCAACACAGGGTGTGTAGACAGTGTGAATGGTGTGGCAACACAGGGTGTGTAGACAGTGTAAATTGTGTGGCAATACAGGATGTGTAGACAGTGTGAATTGTGTGGCAATACAGGGTGTGTAGACAGTGTGAATTGTGTGGCAAAAGAGGATGTGTAGACAGTGTGAATTGTGTGGCAATACAGGGTGTGTAGACAGTGTGAATTGTGTTGCAATACAAGGTGTGTAGATAGTGTGAATTGTGTGGCAATACAGTGTGTAGACAGTGTAAATTGTGTGGCATTTCAGGGTGTGTAGACAGTGTGAATTGTGTGGCAATACAAGGTGTGTAGACAGTGTGAATTGTGTGGCATTTCAGGGTGTCGGGGGTGCTGTGGACAAACGACAGTTTCCAAGTCAGCACCAACAAGCTGACTTTCCTCGACTTGGAGATGAAGCTCAAGGACAAAACAACAGTTTTCAGCCGCATTGTGGGATTTCACGTGAGTGTTGCTTGCTTTCCTGGTGGTGTACAGGCAGTGGTTGTTGATTGGCAGTGGTTGCTCCTGGTTTGAATGTGAGGATGACACGAAGCACACAGCTTTGACCCGTATGGCTGGCTGTAACATGAATGTTACTTCCGACTTTAAGATCAGATGCGACGCCAGCATTGCATCTACTGAACTTTTCATGGTATCATTGAAAAAAAGTCGAGTTGATGGGTATTTTGGTGCAGAAAATGGATACTACTGGGCACCTTTTATCATTTTTTTTCCTTCACATTTTCAATTTTTTATATAGAAAGAGGGTATGTGCTGGGAACAACAATTATGATGAAGTGGTGTATCATATTCATTTAGTTTATTGACAGTGTTTACATCTTGTTACAAGGATGTACTGAAGTAAATAAATACATTTTTTTATGAATAGGGGGGGGGGGGTGTGTTTAGGGATTCTTTTTAATGACACACATTAGGTTGTATTGGGTTAATGGTTGAGGAAAAACTTCCACAGACAGGCACTATATTTCTTGACTATCAATTAGGCCTGAGTGGGTATGACAATAAGATTCTCGCTAAAACTGGCCTTGACTTATCACATGACCAATGTGTGATGGAAACAGCATCAAAGTGCTTTATTTTATCTTTGTTTAAAAAAATTATTTACGTACCTTTTGGGCAAGCAGCTGCAGCTCTATAATGCCGGTAAAATTTTCACTCGCCACAGGTGAGCGGGTTTGAACACCCTTCGAAATGAAACTCTCCTCATTTTAATTGCCTTTGACTAACTTTGCTAGCAGTCCTAGGAATGCCTTTGGCTGACTTTGCTAGCAGTCCTAGGAATGCCTTTGGCTGACTTTGCTAGCAGTCCTAGGAATGCCTTTGGCTGACTTTGCTAGCAGTCCTAGGAATGCCTTTGGCTGACTTTGCTAGCAGTCCTAGGAATGCCTTTGGCTGACTTTGCTAGCAGTCCTAGGAATGCCTTTGGCTGACTTTGCTAGCAGTCCTAGGAATGCCTTTGGCTGACTTTGCTAGCAGTCCTAGGAATGCCTTTGGCTGACTTTGCTAGCAGTCCTAGGAATGCCTTTGGCTGACTTTGCTAGCAGTCCTAGGAATGCCTTTGGCTGACTTTGCTAGCAGTCCTAGGAATGCCTTTGGCTGACTTTGCTAGCAGTCCTAGGAATGCCTTTGGCTGACTTTGCTAGCAGTCCTAGGAATGCCTTTGGCTGACTTTGCTAGCAGTCCTAGGAATGCCTTTGGCTGACTTTGCTAGCAGTCCTAGGAATGCCTTTGGCTGACTTTGCTAGCAGTCCTAGTCCTGAGAAACGCGCCTCTGGTGTGTCATGACTCATTGGTCTGCTGGCTTGCTCGTCTTTGCAGGAGAAGCGGACGTCCATAGAGAGGGAATTCATCAGCTGGCTCAAGGAGTGCCATGAGAAACACGACAAGCAGGTTTTCTTCTCCAGCTTCTTGGGGCCCGTGGTCAGGACTGACCTGCCCAAGCAGAAGCAGACGCCCTGGACTGCCTACAGCAAGGTGGAATGGGACGGCAGGACTTTCCAGAAGGGACAGATGGTCAGTGGCTAGGGCTGCAGGGGGCCCCGTGAGGGTTGGGGGAGAGAATAGACCCACCGTGTCTCCCTATGCAGTTTGTAAAAAGCTCATGATTAGGGACATCGTGACTTGATTTGAGCTTACTGTAAAGTATTCTAGTGAATTTTGTGTTCAATGACCTTACAAAGCCTACAAAGGCTGATAGGCTGTAAAACACCATCCATCCATCCATCCATCCATCCATCCATCCATCCATCCATCCATGGAGGGCTGCAGGAAGTGTTGCAGTCTGACTGCCAAGAATGGCTATGGAACACATTACTGCTGGGGGGGGGGGGGATTTTATTGCGCTACCCTGAAAAGACGGAAACAAACAGAAAAAAAGTATGTACACACTCTAAGCAAAGAGATGAGTTGCATGTAAACGTCAACATGACTGAATGATTGAAGCAGTCACATATAATAGAGGCGTCTCGTATGTGAATCTAAAGCATTTTGTCTTTTGTGTCCGGTTTTTTCAATGTCCTACATAAAATGTTGAGTTATGTATGCAATTCACTTTACCCCCTCTTTTAAGACCGATTTTCCTGAGAATTTGTAAAGTCGTAGAAGAGGGGTTCCACTGTAGCTCAATGGCGTAGGTGTCTCTCTCCACAACTCCACTTCTTCTCCCTTGCCCGTGCACACACACACACACACACACACACACACACTCACACACAAAGAACACATGCACACATGCACCCACACACACTCTCATTGTGCCTATCCTGACCTCCAACCCACCCCTAGCTCTCCTCAAGCACTGGGTTGTGGTTTTATGTTTACTGTGAGAAAATTAAACAAAGACCGTGTATTTGTAAACAATCTCTGGAGGAAAAGTTCTTCAACCTTTAACCCTTTCTTGTTCACATGGTGAAAGTAGATTGCTACATTTCTAACTTTTGGATTTGCTTTGCTTTGCAACTGTCTGGAGACAAATGCTTGAGTTTCCCATCCTCTGGGAGCTGATTAGCGTCCAAAACTAGTAATACAAGCTCAAAGGGACATTCTAGAATGCAGCCCATTCCTTTATATGTGGCTGGACCTCAGTTGATGGGTAACGCATGTGGAACCAATGCACACTCTCCCTGCCGACTTCACTGAATCTTAATAACTTGACAGATGGGCGCCTTAACAAATGTTAAGGGTTAACTAGTCAAACAGGTTGAGTGGTGGCTCTTCTTGTTGTCCTTATGCATATCATTATCAAGTCAATCAGTTCAATGACATGCACTATCATGATCTTCGGATTCCTCTGATGAGGGGACACCTGTCATGTAGGGACACCTTTGGACTCCCCCAAGGGTGTCCGCTCGTCACAGGGACTACTGTGCTGCAGTTTGTGTGTGCCGTTTCCATGTTTTACACATATGTAGCGGATTTACGTATGATACATGTACTATGAAAAAGCAATTTCAATTTGAAGTTGTAAAATTTCTTCTCTTTGTGCGCACATACACTGATAAAGGACTGTAATTATCCCTATCAACATTTTATGTGCGCGTGTGAACAATGATGATCCTTTAGTTTATGTTTTCATTATCTGCTATTCTGACAGAAGTGTGTGTGTGTCTGTGTGTGTGTGTGTGTCTGTGTGTGTGTGTCTGTGTGTGTGTGTCTGTGTGTATGTCTGTGTGTGAGTGTGTGTCTGTGTGTGTGTGTGATGCGAACATAGTTACACGTAGAAGTGCAAATTATGCAGTACAGCATTAATATTTCACAATGAAAATGATTCAGATGCATTGAGCTCTGCCGTTCATACGCGACTGTCTCTGTCTCTGTTCTGACTCGTCCCTCTCCGTCTTTGCAGGCGCTGCTCGTTGCCGGCCTGCGTCCCGGGCAGTCGGTCAAGGACAGCTCGGACCTCCATCACCGCTTCCTCCTCACAGAGGAGCAACTCCGTGTGCGGGACAGCCAGGCCGAGCTGCTCCACATCAGTGGACCTTGCAGCTCCGATAAGACCCTCCTGCTGGCAGAGTGGGCAAGGCGCTGGCTGCGGGAAGGTCGCCGTTTGGCTCTGGCGGTGGGGAATTTCTATTTCTACAATGTGCTGCTTCATCACCTGGTGGACTCTGTGTGTGGTGACAAGAAGAGTGTGGCAGGGGTCTCCACACTCAGGAAACACAGCGAGCTGCTGCAGTGGCTGGACACCCTCTCCACTGAGGACACGCCAGTCTCCATCATTGTGGACAAGGCGGGGCTTGTATCTGTCTCCTCCTCCTCCTACTCCAGCCTCCTGCACCACGTGACAGCAGGCCGTGTCCGCGGACTGTGAACTGCTTGCACTGGACGTCTGGAAGACGATGCGAACACAGAGCTGGAGAGTTTGGGGGGAAGCACTGTCCACCTGAGTCATTGTATTCGATGTCCTCCACACGTCATGGCCTGGACCAACAGCCTCCCCCCGTCCCCGTCACACGAGAGCTGGGGGAGGGGGTGCAGGTCATCTGCCACCCAGACCACCCCCAGCGCCAGTCCTGGCACACCTGTACCAGGTGCGAAGAGGAAGTGACGGCCTTTTTCTCCAGCCTGGGCCTCCTGGGGGACGGCGCCACGTCTGCGCTGAAACTCAGCGACGTCATGGTCCTCACCACTGTGCCGTGTGACAGAGAGCGTGTGGCCAGGTGGCTGCGAGGCCTGGGGCTGCACGCCGTGGCGGAGGAGAGAGAGACAGTGAGGTACGACATTCCTGTGCTGCCGCCTGGCGCCACACCCACGTCACGCGACCACGCTGAGGACGAAGCCTACAGACAACGCGTCCTGAAAGGGAATGACGTCACAGGCAAACCCGCCGTCCACGTGGTGTGGTGGGGAGAATTCCTAGGACTGGAGAAGCCAGTGGTGTTGCTGTGGCACGAGGACGAGTGGGACGAGGACAGAGACAGACAGGGACAGAGAGACAGGGAGAGGTCAGACCTGGGTACAGGTACGAATTATGCGTATTAATACAGGAGAAAAAATGGAATACGAAAATTATGCATGCCTCTTGAAAAATACAGTGAAAAAAATGCAGCTTTTGCGTATTCGTAAATGTGCAATTTCACGCGATAAAGTGCACGTCTGGCACGGAGAGCTGGCCGTGACTCTTTGCCATGGAGCAGTTTGTATCCGGCAGTTTCATTGGTCGACAGTTATCGACTGACCATTCAGGGCCAGTCATAGCGCTCCTACCAACAATGCTCTGTTTTCGGAAAAGTTGAGTGGCACACACAGTCTGCGAGAAAGCGCACTGTCACCATGCCGAAAAGAAAAGGAATTTTGCCTTCAAGCAGCGCAAAAAAGACAAAGCGAGATCAGGTTTTTCTGCCGAAGTATCGGCAGATGCCAGGTATCGTCGAATCGGCGAAAGATGTGCACCATGCGAGATGCATTTATTGCGACTGTGACTTACTTCGACGTCGCCCGTCACTGTTCTGGGAAAGATCACAAACAACGAGTCGAGGCAGAAAAGGAAAAAGCAGGCATTCCGAAGCTGGACAATTTTCTTGTTTCAAAGTCCGTAACATCGGGAGAAGAGAAAGTAATCCGTGCTGAAGTGATGATGACCGAACTGATCGTCAAAACAAACCTGCCCTTGTCAACGTCTGACATCATTTCTGCCACAGTGAAAAGTGCTTTCTCAGACAGCAAAATCGCTGCTGACTACAAATGTTGCAGAAACAAGGCAACAGCCTTAGTGAGGGAAATGTCCAAGGACATTAAATCCAACTTGAAAGACAAAATGAGTAGTGGGCCTTTCAGTGTGGCAACCGATGGATCGAATGACCAAATTTTTTTTGTCTCGTTGACTGCGGAGTATCATGTGTGCAAACCAAATAGCACTATACATAATGAATCTGATTGTTTTCCCTAGACATGTTCATCATGTGAAATGCAGAAATGTAATTTGATACTGTGGGTCGTCGGCCGAAACTCTCTCTCTCTCTCTCTCTCTCTCTCTCTCTCTCTCTCTCTCTCTCTCTCTCCCTCTCTCCTCTTTCTCTCTCTCTCTCCCTCTCCCTCTTTCTCTCTCTCCCTCTCTCTCTCTCCCTCTTTCTCTCTCTCCCTCTCTCTCTCCCTCTCTCTTCTCTTCTGTTCTCTCCCTCCCCTCCCTCCCTCCCCTTCTGTTCTCTCCCTCCCCCCTCCCTCCCTCCCCCCCTCCTCCCTCCCTCCCTCCCTCCCTCCAGTAAACACATTTTCCCAATTGCTGTCCTCTTCGTTGTCTTCTACGCATCCTTGTGGCCCAGGGTCAGAGACAGACTGTGAGTCAACACCTTTGGGATGGTACAATGCAGTAAGGTTCTTCTCGGGCTGGATGATGTAATCCTCCAGCAAAAATCCGTCATTGTGCGAAAACCACAAGCTGGATATGTTACAGGTTAGGGCCATTCCAAAGTGATATTTTCACACACAAAAATGAGCTTGTTAA
>JAWQFJ010024802.1:0-23306 GCA_034096865.1 Theodoxus fluviatilis
AAGGTTGCACTCAGCTGTCACTAACCAAAAACAACTGTGGGCGAAAGCAGTAACCAATGGACCACAACTCCTATATGTGCACCTCAAATGAGAGGTGATCTAAGCATCCTTAGATCTGCGCTCTCAAAAAATTTAACAGGAGTAAGATTGATTTGATTCTATCAATTTATAGCAAGTAATAAGTATTCTTCTGTAATTAAATGCATGTACAAGTATTTTAAAGGTTCCTTCCTCAATTAATATGTGTCACTTCTAGTCTCTGAGAGTTTCTTTCATCACATTAGTCACCTACTAATTAGTCATTGCCAGAGAAATGTAACATTAATTTCTACATTAAGGATGAATAAAGTGTATGCTATGTTATGTTTAGGCTTATCTATGTGTACAAATAAAATCCAGCATATTTTGCATTATGTGCCTAGAGAAAAAACCCTACTAAGTACTTAAAGTGTTGTAATGAGAACTTCTACAGCCACTGTTTACCTTTCAACAACAGTTAGCAAAGTGTCTTGAACTACAGTCTGAATGTCATTAGAATTTCTTTAGCCATTATAAATCAATGCATCATGATGGCTCTGACCAATGAAACTCAATCATGCGTTCACACCATCACGGGGGATCTGGATCCTATCAGAACCATCCCTCTTGCAGATCATGTGGCTGGCAAATCAAGACTATTCTGCTCTCTTAGTTAATACTTTTAGCCACTTTAGAAAGGTATGCAAGCTTTTGAGTGTACATGTGCGCATGTGTCCATGTCTGTGTGTGTCCGTGTCTATGTGTCCACATCTGTGCGTCTCCGAGTCCGTGTCCATGCATGTCTGTGTCCATGTGTGTCTGTGTCCATGTGTGTCAGTGTGCAAGTGTGTGCGTGCTTGCATGTATTATGTGTGAGTGTAAATATGTATGTTTGTGGGTGTTATGTGTGTGATTGTGCATGTATGCATGTTTGCTTGCATGTGTGTGCATGTATGTATGTGTGTGTGCAAGTGCACATGGGCATACATGCATGCATGTGTGTGTGCAAGTGTGTGTGTTGTGATGACATGCCTCTCGCAGTCGTTGAATTCTAGGAGAAAGAGAGACCATCATACCAGTATGGCACTGTTGTTTTCATCAGTATTTGCTTTCCCATCAAAGGCCTCAGCATAAGGATTCAGAGTCCGCGAAGCACTTAAAGCTGAAGAAATCTGCAGTGAAGAGGAAGAGAAGCTCTGCATTGGTCATCAGCTGCTCAAGCCACTCAGCAACAGTTTCCTGTTTGATGAGGAGTATACAATACCACACAATCTTAAAAAAACAACAACCATATACATGTATCCCATAATGCATACCATAACCCATACCACCCCTTGCCATCAAGCAAAGGTGTGGGGCAGTTCTTTAGTTTTCCAGCAAAAAGTCATTGTTCTAAATTTTATAAAATTGTTGTGGACAACAAACAAAGTGTTTGCAAAGTTTACAGAGAACCAGGCAATGTCACTGGCTTTTAGCTCACTCAATGGCCAATAAAAATGCACTGCATACATTGATGAGAGACTCACTACCATGTACAGTGATATCACACACTATGTGGGTTCATAAAGAGGAGGGTGACCAAAGAAGCCTGGCGATACGCATAGCAAGAGAACCTTTCAGAACCTAGGCCTGATGAAGAAGTTTAGGCTCCGAAAGCTTGCCCTTGCCACAACGTATCGCCAGATTTCTTTGTTGTTCTTGTTGTTCAAGATTATAGTCTGACATAGGCCCCTCACCTCTATGTGGGTTCATGAGCAAGTAAGGTAAAATCAGGATAATTATGAAGTGCAGTGATACGAATTCTGATAGATTTTTGCTCAGGAAAGATTACAGTCTTCCTGCAGACATAAAAAATTACTTTCAGTACATTTGAAACCTGAAACTCACATTGTAAATTCAGTGATGGTTGAGCTGTCTGATCAGAGTATTAAAAAAAATAAGTTTCAATGAACGGGCCACACTAGTGGACTCGTCTGAGGAGAGGGGTGTAGAAAGTGGGCCAAGCTGGTGGGTCATACAAGCTAGCAAACAACAGCATCTGACTGGCAAGCATTTTGGTTGGTTAATTCTTAGGGAACTTGCAGTGATTCATTAATAAAATGAATAAAGAAAATTTGACAGTAAAAAAAAAGAAGTAAAAACACTGCCAATCGGATGTTGTGTTCCGCCAGTTTGTGTTTCCAGCCAGCCAACTGTCTAACACCTCTCTCCTCTGACGTCCATTAGAGTGGTTCATTTATGGAAGTCTTTCGAAAATTTCCAAGTTGTTATTGTGACTCCTATCAGTGAAAATCCTGCTGTATCTTGATCTGACCAAAATATCAGACTGACACAGTTTGAGAGGACTAATCACAAATAAATCTATACTGAAAAAGAAAATCCCTGCATTACCATAATACATGAAATTACACATCTAGTCATTAATAAATGAGCTGCTAACCTAGCCCTCAGAGCAAGTACAAAACCATTAGAATCGGGTTTTCCAATGCTCTTAATTCCACTGCAAAACAATCTGCCTTTAGAAAACAGATAGGCAGAGGCTCTATCATCCTTCAAGAAAAGACTGCAGACCTATTTCATTGCTCTGTGACATTTGAGCTGGATTATGGAAATGACCATGCAACTTTCCAGACATACACATACAGGCATATTTACCTCCATGAGAGACTTATTGTCAGCATCACTAGCGCTGGGTATGCTGGAGACAGACTTTTGCACAGTCTGCTCAAGGATGGCGGCCACAGAAGCCTGATCGGCCTGTCACAGGAATGAATAAATGAATGAATTGTTTGACAGCCTTTCAGCCTTTGTAGGCTGCGCAAGGCCATCATACATCAATCATTTGAGCTGGTCAGAGTAAAAGTACATGATGTCTCAATTTCCCTGGTTATATGTCTTCCACAAATTGTGTAGGGAAACACAGTGGGTCTATTCTTACCCCTGACCCACAGGGGGACCCATCACATAAAACGATCATCACATTCAATGCACAGTCAAGCGGAGAGGTGTGTTTTGCTTCCTATGGCATGCACTTCATTATCAAGGCATGCAAAATAATTACTCATAAAATTCCATGCCCAGAACAGGAATAAATACATGCAAATTTAGCAACTCAGGGCAGGTCATTGCTGAACTGCTGAAGTTTGCCATGAAATTCTCCACCCACAGGTTCTAGATGACAAGAGGGTCATAAAAAATTACTCCTTGGTTGGGTAGTAGATGGATGGATGGAGTTTGGGGGAATATCAGCCTTTGTAGGCTATCTAAGGCCATTATTAATGAAAATAAAATAAGAACAAGTAGGGGCATGATTTCCTTAGTTATTTGCCTCAAACGAAATGCATAGGGAGACTCTATGGGTTTATTTTTGCCCCCAACCCACAGGTTGGAATAGTATACATTGGTGTTTCTTTTGTACAAGCCAGACATGAGGTGGTCATTCCATATTACAAAAGTTACTACAGTTTAGGATGATTATCCTACCAGGAAAACGGAGGAGAGAGGAGGAATTAGGCATCTAAACTGAAGCTTTGTCATTGTAGTGTATCCTACAGAATTGCAAACAGTTGCAGCCTCTACATGTACAGTAGTCCCAATGACAATCAGACACCCTTGGGGGAGTCCAAAAGTGTCCCTACATGACAGGTGTCCCCTCATCAGAGGGACCAGATGTTCATGATAGTACATGTCATTGAACTGATTGACTTCATATATGATATGCATAAGGACAACAAGAAGAGCCACCAATCAACCTGTTTGACTTGTTAACCCTTAACAATTTTTAATATGTGTTAAGTTATCAAAATTCAGTGAAGTCGGCAGGGAGAGGGTGCATTGGTTCCACATGTGTTACCCATCAACTGAGGTCCAGCTACATGTAAAGGAATGGGCAGCATGGGTCAATTCTAGAATGTCCCTTTGAGATCATATGTTTTGGATGATAATTAGCTCCCAGAGGATGGGAAACTGAAGCATTTGTAAATTTCCCTCCATGGCTAGTCGAGGGAGAGTGAGACGCTCCTACAGCTAAAAAAATGGCCCATCATCAACTGGCAAGGTGGAGGTCCAAGAGAACATGGCTGCGTCCTGGCGCCAGTGAAGAAGTTGCCAATAGATGAAATAATTGACAATACAGATATCACAGCATTCTGTTACTTTACAGAACACACCATGGTGTCATATCGAATGGCACGGGAACTTTGTCAATGAAAAAAAAGCAACCTGGGTTCAACTGTAGACAATTTTGTCGAAAATGTTATGCCTCGATTCATTTCGATCAATTCAAGGGACATAATTCATAGTGCTTACGTATACGGTATTGCGTGTTTGCAAGCAAAAAAATAAATTTCAGCAGTGTATGTCCAGACATAACCTATACACCTACTCCTCAAAATATACAAATGAACACTCGAAAAGCAAATACTTCTGTGTATGTACACTTTTCCATTCTCGGACCCTGAGAAGCATATTACAGACACTGCCATCTATCAGCGGCATCCCAATTGGCATGGTCTCTGCCATTTTAGTACATCTGGGCCTCTGCAGCGGGACGCAGCAAAGGAGCTCTGGCAAGTGCCTCCTTATGAGCGAGGAACGTAGGCAATGCCTAGCCCTCGCGATTCTCTCAAAATTTTGAGCCCAAGTAACGCGCCCAATGTTATACTGGCTGCAACCCTGTTTCATAAATCTGTCCATGCATGTAATTCTGTCTGTGTATGAATGATACTTGGTGAGCATATATGATGCACCTGCCCCTCTGTGCAACTGCGTTAGCTTTGGTTCAATGTCTACAACTTGCCAAAGCAAACAACAAAAAGTATTTACAGGAACTTCCCTTCCCTTCCAACTTGTCTTCAATCAATACAAATTCCTGGCAGCCCACTCCCCAGTGCTCTCCCCTCTTGTATGAGTACACAGTCAGCCCCTCAGCCTCAACTCGCCTGTTGAAACCACGTCTTTGACAGGTGGAAAAAGGCGAGCATGCTTTGGGGTTTAATGGTTTAATGATTCTATCCCTGGGATGGGAAACATCTGGGTTTATTTAAATAAGAGGTTACAGATCTAATCACAGGCCAGTCATGTGGACAAGATGGCTAGAACAGTATCTGTGTGCATATACAAGTGATAAAATTTCAAACTTCTGGTCCTCACAGACAAGGACACTTTTTTCTTAAAGCCAGTTTAGAGAATCTGGTCTCAGACATCTAGCTGTCTTCTGGAACAGCAATGAGGGCCAAATGTTTGAGGGCCAAATGTTACATCATTGTGGAGTGAGTATCCACAAACTGTCAATGTGGAGTTTCAGATTCCTGGCGTTCTCCACACAGGGGTAGCTGCTAGGTGCCCCCTATGTCAGCAAGAAACTGGGATCTGAGTTTTCAGGGACTGCTCCAGTAGCTTAACTGTCGATGGTCCCAAGTAGCATTGGGTGCCACCACGGGGCATCTGTAACTTTTTTTCCACATGTTTGACCTGCCTGGTTGACATCAACCTGTCGAGGCTGAGGTCTCTACCATCTATCCTCCATGTCTCACATGACTCAGTAGCAAGAATGGGGAATTCTATTTCTGGAAGTTCTGTTTCCCCACCTTCAAGCTTATACCCCACAGTGAGGCTGCAGCAGCTGAGCTTTACAGCTTCTGGATGACCCACCCCAGCTTTCATTTCATGGTAACATTTCATCCTTCATTTTTTTGTAGAGTAGTTCAGTGAACATGCTTGGTTTTATAGTGTTTTTTTCACCTTGTAGGAGTGCTCAAACCACACATTTTTACTCCCTTGCCATCCAGCCACTCAAAAATGATACCATCTCAATTCTTGGAAAGTACACAATCCGGGTGCTACTGAATGCATGATTTTCCACCTTGGCCCTCATTTGGATCTAACCAATTCCATGCATGGAACAGCCGGAAAAGGGCTTAGAACCACAGACAGGAAATGAACCCACAAATTCCTGGCACAGAGGAGAATAAGGAAGACATTGCTGGCAATCAAGCACAGGACTTCGTACCTGACTCAGCACAAGGTAGTTAGAAACATTTCCACAACATAGGGAGGCATGTGAGCCAACTGCCAGTAGGAAAGATTTGCGGTAGTTTGATCAACCCATCAAAGGGGGGCAAACCACTATACAATAATCGATATACTGTATTGTGATGTGTTTTATGTTGTGATTTTGTCTTTTTTTAAATTTTTTTTGCTGCATTAAACAAAGAAACAAATGTTAAAATCTGTATGACCAAAAGGGATATGGAATAAATACACACTTTGTTCTTCCATTGAATCCTAATAATCTTTGCTGAGTTGACCGAGAATATTGGGGAGAGCCTTGATTTCAATTATTTCAAAATACCCTTGAGTGCCTAATTTTTTTAAAAGTTGACACCCACAGACGTGCCTACCCCAGATTTTCAGTTTCCGTATTCTGACTGACAAAATGTGGTATAATCCATATTCCGGGACCAAAATTCGTATTTTTCACATACTCCTCATACCAATGCGAGAAGGGATTCGACTGTTGTACATATTAACTACATTTTGAAATAACTGAAAATGACTGACGACTATCAGAACTAAACATTTACCTCAGAAAAGGAACTGCAACTCACTGCGTAGCTTTAGGCTGCTATCCCACAACATCAAGGGCAGCTAGTGTCAGCCCTGGTCACTCAGCACTGCTTTCTTTCAGCTGCTGGTTATAGCAGCTCTTGAGTTGGTCTAGGTCTTCGCTGGTGTACACTGTAGCAGCAGGTTTGGACTTGAGGACCAGCAAACTCTCAAGTGTACTGTCACCTAAACTGAATCGCTGATCTATGTGGTTCTTCCTTACACAGGAAAACACTCGCTCACAATGAGCGCTTGAATGGGGGATTGTCAAAATCCCACCCATCACAGCAGACAGCTCTTTGTAGGGCTCTATCTTCCTAACTGCAGCCCACTTTTCGTCCATTCTCTCAAGGCTGGTAATGCTGGGGTCCAGGTATTCAGCTTGGAACTCTGCTAACTGCCGAAGTTGTTCTCGTCTTTCTCTGTCCAACAATTCGTTTTTCACTCCGCGCAAAAATCGAAACAAACAAGGGCCGGTAACTCTGTTACACCTGTTCTCAGTGCTTAGTTATCGAAATGCCTTATTACTCAGACACACACTTTTTTTAAATAGCAAATGGTGTCAAAATCCATATTTTTTTAGGCCTCTGCGTATTTCTGTATTCGAGGTCTAAAATCCGCAAAATTACTGAAAAATCTGTAACGGTAGGCAGGTCTGCACCCATCATCATCAAATGAAAACCAGAACGAGAACTAAGTTATAAGACCTTTAAAGGGCATTCCGAACTATGTGGATGCACGACTCTCCCTGTGTGCTCAGATCAACATGGCAGAGATGATAAAATCTTATTCCAGTAAAAAAAAAATAAAAAAATCTGGCGACCTTACCAAACTGTCAAACTTCCACACAAAGAACTGCTGAAAAATCCTGCGAATCTTCTGGCCCAACACCATCTCTAACCAACAATATCTCTCCCAGAGCAATAATGAAAGTATGGACATCCAGTCATGAAAAGGTGGTGGAGCTGGATTAGGCATGTCAGCCAAAGAGAGCAAAATAACATCACCCAGACTGCTCTCCACTGGACATAAGAAGGAAAACAGAAAAAAGGAAGACCCACGAATGCTTGGTGGAAATTGGTGGAGAAACTCATGGCCATGAAGCACACCTTGAATACTTTTCAGAAGCTGGCCCAGAACAGGAAGGACCCCTTGTTGCTGTCTGACATGCTGCTGGCATAAGAGTCAGTCAGTCACTCAGTCACTCAGTCAGTAATTCTAGAACTGCAGTATAATCTTAACCTCTGGCAATGCAACTACTTACCCATGTTCATTTTATATCACCCCTTGTTTGTAACTTTTTGTCTTGCATTGTGAAATTTCTGTTGTACAAAGCCAACACCTGCTACCAGTGAAATGTAATCTTTAAATTCCATATTTTGGATGAATGAAGTATGTGTTATGTTATGCTAACCATGGTAGTGGTTTCACTCTTGTCAACTACTTTTATGCAGTAAATTCACATCACTAAACAGTTCATTCTGAGCGTGTTGGCATTGGCACTACATGACATGTGGCCAAGAATCAGAAAATTAATATGCCATTGTTAGACTTGTCCAAGAGACACTAATGCTGATCAGGTCCATCGAAAATTGTCTTGTACTATGGTTTCAATGAGTTAATCAAGGAAAAAGACAGTTGTACCTGAGAAGGGCCAGGGTAGTCCATGTTCATGAAAGCAGGGCTCTGCTGAGTCTGTCTGCCTTCGCTGTCAAAAGTTTGGCCAGCCTATCAAAGAAAACAAATGTGCTATCTTTCCACCTTAAAACAGACATGCAAGCAAGGTCATCGATTTCCTGATTCTTTTGGCACTTTCAGAGATAAACCATTAAACATGAGATGAAGTCCCAAATGTCCTGACAAAGGTCATGTGTTAGTTAAAAAATGATTGTTTGAGACACTTTTTTAAAAACCTACTAAGGAAGTTGCTGTCAAAAATAGCTGAATTATGTAGGAAGTATCATGCTAAATGTGTCAAGTAAACATGGAGACATGGTCTAAGTGATTACTTCCACTCATTTTCATCAAAGCTCAGACCCTTTACCAATTGTCAACAGCATCAAGCAGGGTTGCGTCCTGGCACCAACTCTTTTTACCATCTTCTTCAGCAGGCCACAAAGGATTTTGATGACAAAGACTTCAACTATGTATGGTTTCAAACTGATGGCAGCTTATTCATTTAGCCTTTAACTGATAGGTCACACCAGTGAACTCATCTGAGAGGGGTGCAATGTTGGTTGTTTCCCACACAGAATGACAACATGCTCGCAAACTGGTGTACACAACGTGCTTTGAGCTTAATTGGGTTACATCAAATATCATATTTGCAGCAGTTGTCATTGTGATTTGGCCCTGTTTCTAGCATAAACACCTTTGTAAAAATGCCGCCCATCAGATGCCGTGGCCCACCAGCTGAGCGGGGTCTGCACTCCTCTCCTTGGATGAGTCCACTTGTGTGGCCCATCAGTGGAAGGCTAAATGCTTGTTCAACCTGAGATGACTAGAGTCCCATACAAAGACCCTGGAGCAACTGATTAATGAGCCATTACTAGCAGACGATGCTTCCATTGTTGCCCACATTGAAACAACGTTGCAGTGCATAACATACTGCTTTGAAGAGGTTGCACAGATCTTTATACTAGAAGTCAGCTTGAAGAAGATAGAAGTCTTTCATCAGCCTCCAGCTCAGAAGGTGCAGCATCCTACCCACATCACTCTCAGCCAGTCAGAGCTCAAAACAGCCCACCAGTTCAGCTACCAAATTCAGATGCCAAGTTCCACAGGGAAATTGACAGCAGACTGGCAGAAGCAAGCAGTGCATTTGGGAGACTCTTCAAAAGAGTGTGGAACAATAGGCGTCTGAAAAAGGCACCAAGATCAGCATGTACTGAGCAGTGGTACTGATCACATTCATGTATGGTGCCAAGTTGTTGGTTACCTACTGTCACCACCTACGCTTTCTCAAGCACTCCCACCAGTGCTGCCTCCACTTCATCCTTGAACATTGACTGGAGTGACTTCATCACCAACAATGAAATTCTCAAACAGGCAGAGGTAAACAGCATCAAGGCCATGTTGTTGAGGACATAGCAATGCTGGAAAGGGCACCTCTCCAGGACAGAGGATCATCACCTGCCAAAGATCATGCTATATGGAGAGCTGTCCTTTGGCTACCATGATATAGGGGCTCCAAAGAAGTGCTACAAAGACTGCCTGAAGAAGTCCCTCAGGGCCTGTCACATCAACCACCGCCACTCTTGATGCTGATTGTGAAGCCTGGGGACATACCATTCACCACGCTGTCTCCTCCTTCAAAAACAACCACAGGTCCAGCCTTGAAGACAAAAGAAGGAGAGAGACCCATAAAATCTAAGCACCCAACCCAGACCAGACCTTAATTTGCAGCCTCTGTGGTTGAATCTGCCAGTCCCATATTGGATTTGTCAGCAAGTCTTCAACTGTCATAGTCCAAGCTCTTCCTAAATGTTCATTTGTGAAGCTGAGCCATGATGATAATTTAATCTACACCATTTACAAGCAAATATTGGTGTCACCCTTTCTAAATACCACACTCAAGGCAGATGACAAAATGAGTATATGATAATAGTGTTCTACAAAGTTGCAGCCTTTCTCAACAGCCTATGAGAGAAGCAGTCTCAGTGCAGGGACAAATATTTCCTTCAATCTAAATACAAAGAACCACACAGCAAACCACCAACAACATTGCATAATTTAACATTTGCATAAGTGTTAAAGTTGAGAATGCCACAGTAGGTGAAACAAGAAGGGCAAAGCCCATACGACTCACATGGTTGACCTTGACCTTCATATGACCTTGACCTTCAGGTGACCTTCAAGGTCAAGGTCAAACAACTAAACCTACCAATGACATCATACACAAAGAAATGCTTTACACATTTTTCCTACCAAAATACATGTGACCTTGACCCAAGGTCAAGGTCATCCAAGGTCATGCAACACAAAGCTGTTAATTCAAGACATAGGAAGCACAATGGTGCTTATTGGCACTTTCTACCATGAGATATAGTCACTTTTAGTGGTTCACTACCCCATTTTGGGCACATTTCATAAGGGTCAAAGTGACCTTGACCTTGATGATATGTGAACAAATGTGTCTCATGATGAAAGTATAACATGTGCCCCACATAATTATTAAGTTTGAAACAGTTATCTTCCATAGTTCAGGGTCAAGGTCACTTCAAAATATGTATACAATCCAACTTTGAAGAGCTCCTGTGACCTTGACCTTGAAGCAAGGTCAACCAAACTGGCATCAAAAGAAAGGGCTTGCTTTGACCTATATACCACTTGTAGCTAAGGTTGCTATTCTCAATAACGTGGGAGAAAATTGGGAAAATGTGAAAAATGACTGTTTTTGAGACCACATTTATGGCTCCTGTGACCTTGACCTTAAAGCAAGGTCAAGTCACTATGTATGTTTTTTGAGGCCTTGTCATCATACACCATCATGCCACATTTGGTGTTGATAGACTTAATAGTCTCCGAGAAAAATCCAACGTTTAAGTTTTTTACGCCCGGACGGACGGACGGACGACACGGCTGAGTACATAGACTCACTTTTGCTTCGCATGTGAGTCAAAAAGCATATCCTGTTGCCAAGAAAGCAATACTGCAAATACAGACATCACATCACAACACTGTCACACCTCATAGTTGACATAATGATGTTTCATCAATATAGCACTCTAATTAGCATAAAGTCATGTGTAGCTAAAGTCAACAGCACAACACAAAGCAAACAGCAGTTTCACTGATACAATGCATCACTTCTGTATTCATGACTGCAGTGCTAAACAGACAGGCGGACACATGCAACACTTTATCAAATAAAAACACTGTAACTACAAAAGGCACATGGCAACATTTTTTTTCCCCACCAAGACAAACTACCAGACACAAAGATGACATCATCAATAGCAATACTATTAGCGCAAATTGGGTACATAGCTCACCACTACCACATGAAGCAGAAAAGCAGAAAGCAGAGAGGGTTATCTCTGATGGGTACAGGGGTATGTGTGCAACAGCAGCAGCAGGGACATCATGCAGAAACTCCCTCTTGGCACCTAGATTATCGAAGGGTTCAGCACAATGCAAAGCAGACCCTAAAATTATTATATAACCTACCAGGAGGGGAGAAAAAAAAGCTTACCAAGACTGTACACTCTGGAAGACAAATCCATGCATCAACAAGACCATCATCATGTTTGCCTGCATCATTAATAAACTTGGCCATGCTAGGAAAAATTTTAAAAAAGAGACTTTACGATTTTACAAAGAAAGCTCTCACCAAGGAGCTCTTGACACTGACACCGACTCTGACATTGATCTTGGTCATCTGATGAAGCAGACCCCTCCAGATGGTTGGGCATGTATCTGTCTCCATCAGCTGGCTCAGGAGGTTGTCATTGATTGCTGACAGTCGATCCAAGCGTGATTGAATTTCTTGAATCAATCCCACATGGTACAGTAGGAGACAACATCAGGGCCAAACGCTTGGCACAAACAAAGATGACTTCCTGCTGCACTTCAGCGTTGAAGGAAGTCTTTATGAATACAACTGCACAGATACTCCTCACTTGGAGGCCTTGATGACGCCATCGTAAAAACAAACTGATGATGACTGAACACTGTATAATAGCCCGAAATGAGAGTATACAGTACCAAAGAAAGTTCCAGAACATCCAAGAAAAAAGTTATCCAGAAATGTCATATAACTGTGAGAACTTCCTGTCAACTCAATATATACTGAAATTGGTCTTGAAAAAAGTACCTGAGAGCTGTCATAGTACCCCATGTAGGAAGACATGTTCATGCCATGCCATGGCTGTTGGGGAACATGCGAAGAGGCCGAGCTCAACAAAGGCTGTCCCATCTGTCCAAAGATGAGTCAACTGTTCACATATTTAGAAAGAGTTTTCCAACCAGACTATGCAAATGCTGTGAGTGAATGCACTACACTAATATCTGTGGTAAATGGAGAACTAACCACTGTTTGAGTAGAGAATACACAAAAGTTTTTGACAGAATTAACTGCAGGTATCCCACCATAAAATGCAGTCAAACATTATTCACGCAAATGACTGGTGCTCAATGTTAAAAAATATATTAAAATCTCAACATTTTGTACATTAAAAAAAAGTTAGGCACTTTCCATCTTGAAATGTTAGTAAATGTCAGTTTGGAGTCTCATCTTAACTTGACACCACCATCATTCAGAAAAAGAGCCACAAAAGATAAACTATTCAACACAAAAACTTTATTGCAGCTTCAACATCCAAGTATTAATGATATTTTTGCTCCTTGGTCAAGAAGAAATGAAATAAAACCATAATTGTTTGTCGCGAAACGCGACTTGTGTGTGATGTGGTGCCGTAAATGTCAGTGCGTAAGGTTGCATTGAATTATGCGATCAGACCGTATTTTGCCGCAATGCGACAGATAGTTCTTGCGGCGGGGGGAAACGACGTCACCTCTGGGGGTCTTCTGGTGGGTCGAGGGGTGCGTTGGTATGCCACGGGGCTTACACACTATTCGACACGGGTCTGAAGAGCGCGAAAATTAGCCGAGCAATGATTGGGGGATGGTCAAAGAGCGCGAAATTACTGAGCTGTGATTGGGAGTTAATCACGTGATAGAGTTAACGTTTAGATCTGACAGCGTGTGTCTGATCAGATCATATCCATCGTCTGGATGGGAAGGTTGGGCGAGCAATCTGTGCTGCCAAACTGAAAGCCACGCGGGTGGCTAAGGCGAAGTCGGTTCGCCTTGCTGGGAAAAACTCGTCGCCGGGGACCTATGCTGGGTCAGCCGCGAGAGTGGGAAAGAGAGCCTTGGGTTGAGATGGAGAGAAGTTTCGCTTTGGGAGGCATCACGGCCTGATGAATTGAGGTAACGTGCAATTTGCGACCATTCTTTTGCTTTGGGAATTGACCGCTGTTTAAGGCGGGAAAAGGGTCATACTTTGTGCATGAGTGAATAGTATCTCAGAATTGAACTAAATCTTTGGGGGAAGGTTGGGGGAATGCCTATCTCCGTTAAGTCGTGAAATTGTAATTCAATTCGTGAACTGGGAATGGTTAAATTTGATTTACTCGCTTGGTGCGGGAAAGTTTTCGACTAAGCGTTCGGGCAAGGGTGCATCGCCTTACGTTGAATCATGCCTATGTAAATTCTTGGGGGAGAAAGCGTAGTTTCTCATTAGGCACTCATTTGTATTTTCCAGGCCTCGCTCGTTCGCATACGTATACGCGTACTATCCACGCTATCCGTTTCTACTATTGCATTCCGCAATTACCAGTCTCCTCGGGAGTCAGTGAGAACTCTACCTACGTCGGCGGGCCAGCGTCGAGATCGGCGAACGGTACTTCGAAGCACGTGGTGTGCTTTTCCTCAACGGCGGTGAAGGCTGATGTGCAAGTACTCTTTCTGTAGTAACTCTGGGAGTTACAACCTTCGTTATGACTAGCTATGTGCTATATTTTGGGGTCTAACGAAAACACCGACGGACTGGTGTTGAAGTCCACATTGGTTGTGGCCTAACTGTCAGGGGAAAGGACAGGTTAGAGGCGGGACGGTCGGGGACGCTAGCGTTCGTTCACTCGCGCGGAGCGGTGAAACGCGCAGCCAATGGTTGTAGGGGGATATACAACGAGGTGTGGTGCGATGAATGGACTGATCTTCTTGTAGGATGAAATTATTTCGCACTTGTACTGATGACCGGGGGGATTCCTGCTGCTTCGGACGGACTTTCCGAATTTCACTGATTGGTTAGCGAGCGCGGAGCTCGTTAGTCAGTGACACCTCAGGACGGGAGCGGGGCGAGGTAGCCTACCCGTCGCCTCGACGCGGAGACGCCTGGAGGCGCGCTTCTTCGCAGTACTACTGGAAGCCTTCTAAGAAGAACGGTTTTCTTCTGGGACTTGTCTGAGCACGGAGCTTGGGACGGTGTAACTTGACTTGGTTGGGTCGGGTTGTTCTATGACAGGATTAGAGTGTTCTGGACTGCGAGCGGTCCGGGCTACGAAAAGGGTAAGAGGAAACCTTTTTCATCTTTCTTCGCTTGTATACGGCATCTATTGCATTGCTCACGGGAGCTTGTTTTGGACAGGATTGTCGTGCGAGAAAGGAGTGCGTGAGTGTGGCTTCACGAGTGTCTGATTTGCCTCTATGTGTCTTTCCTTGGTTGCGAGACATGGGCGGAAGTGCGTCAGCAAAGGGGAAGGGGGTGGAGCTAACAGGGGTTTGAGCTCGTTAATATGCAGACAGGGGAAGGGGTGTTGTTGTGTGGCTTCGTTTGAGTAACTTAGCTAAAGGAGACTGTGAAAAGGGACGGGAAAAATCTTTCTGTGGGGATTTGGTTCCTAACGTTCCGGGATTTCTGGGGAAGTTTGGAGATTTCAATTTAACATTGGTTTGTTAAATGTTTCTGCAGTGAAGTTGGAGACTGTTTATAGGTTGGAGGGTGTTTGCAACTTTGTGTCTTTGTGGAAGTGGAAGGCTTTAATCTCTGTTGTGAGATTTCTCTCGTTCTTGCTGCGAGCATTAGAACGAGTGGTCGGAAGGGGTGTTTTTTTCCATACCAGAAACTGCTTTGTGAATAAATTCCAGTTTCTGGTGTTTGTATGTCGGAGTGAAGGGAAGTGAAGTTTTGTTTACACATTGTTAGTAAGTCTAGTCACCGGTGACTTAGATACTGCTTCTTTGTGTGTGGTTTTTCATGCTTGAATTTGTTCACTTCTATTGATGCAAGTTGTTTGTTGTTGTTGACTTTTCCTATTACCAGCAGCGGAAGTGCCACCATCTTGTTTCCGCTGCTCAACTTTGTTTTGGTTTCTTTTCTTTGCATTTAATCACCTGCCTGCTCCTTCCTTTGCGGCCCTGTGCAGCGAGGAGGAGTTTGTTTTTGATTAAACTTGATTTGTTTATTTTCATCCCGATTCAGTGGTCATTTATTCACTTGTTTGTTTTGACATTGTTTGATGTTTGTGGTGTCCCCCCAAGGAGTGGTGGTTGAGTTTAGATGTAAACTCTTGTTTATCTAAAGGTCCCCCTCCTCTAGGACGACTACGTCGTTCCTCGAGGAGAACCTATCATTAGCCAGTAGAGATAAACGCGACACAAGCCAAGTGCAGTAGAGGTTAGCATTCGTCGTAACTCAACTTTACACCGCAGCCAATTTTCATGCCACACTTTGGTGTCAAGTTAAGATGAGACTCCAAACTGTCTTCTTCAAATACAACTAAACTAAACATTGCATTCAGTTTTTCTTTTCTGTACAGTTTTGACATCACCTAATGCATCATATTTATGTGAAATGAAGAGTGTATCATTACTGTATCAGACAGTTTATTTTGAAATACTTGTGTCACACCAATACTTACCACCTCTGTACTCTTGACCAGATACAAGATACTTTATTGTCCTCATTGTTACAAGGAAATTTGTTTTGTCGGTGGCAAAAACATAATACATACATACAAAAACAGAAACGTACAAAAAGTTCAACATTAATTAACTCAATCACAGTGCTCAAGTTATGGAGTCCACACACTAGACATAGGCCAAAGTAATCAAAGGAAGAGAGCAGTACCTGCAGGTTATTGTGGTGACCCATGCTGTAGGTAGGCATCTGGGGAGCCAGACCATCGACATTGCCCTGTGATCCTTGAGGACCCTGATGAACCTAGTGGAGAACCAAATACCTTCAATTAAAGTCATATTACATGTACTGATTTCTTGCTGCCATTCCTGTACTGACCTTGCTGCCTGCTAAGCCCTGGCTGCTCCCTCTCACCTTTACCTCCCCAGAATCTTGTTCTAAATTTCTTGGTCATATCACAACATGGGAGGAAAGATGCCTATAGCTCCCCACATGATCACTCCAATAAGGACAATGAGTTTAAGTCGGAAAACTGGAGAGCTAACCCACACCTTTGCTTGGCAGCAAGGGGCAGGATAAGACTGGCAACAAGGGCATAGTCATCGGATGGATGGATGGATGGATGGATGGATGGATGGATGGATGGATGGATGGATGGATGGATGGATGGATGGATGGGGCTTAAGGGCCTATCAGCCTTGTAGGCTATATAAGACCACAACTTTTATATTTAAAAAACATCAACTTTTAACAATTCATGAAAAACACTCCGCGACAGTGGATTCCAGTGCAATTAACTTAATAGTAACTTTTTCAGCATACTCTGAACTTTAAGGTAGATACAGGTTTCACTGCCAATCAGTTTTTGTGGGCCAAGTAAGGCCTCCAATCACGAAAAATCATGAGGGCTGCCTGAGCAAAATTCAAATCTGGATTTCCCTAATCACCTAGGAAGTGCTTAGGGATGGATGGATGGATCCCAAGGGCCCATCAGCCACGTAGGCCAAACAAGGCCATAACATAATTCCATTAGAAAAAAATGTTGATTTAAAAGATTACCCCAAAATAGATAAATGGAGAAATAGTATGACTCAAAACACGAGAATAAAACTGCGAATCTTTTAAAAATTCTATCAGAGCACAAGGATATTAAAAATTTGTGATAGACTGCATGACTCAGTCTGTAGATCGAGTCATGGGACATTATGCATTAATGCAGCAATTTTTACCCACGAATGAATTTTACTCCTGTGAACTTCACTCTGTTCACTGAACAAACATAATATTTCTAAATGACATCTAGTAATGAAGTACAAGACTGACAGTTAAGCACCAGAATCATCTCCAAATAGTAGCTCCTGTCGTATAATCTGATGCTGTCCAGTAGGTTTTAAATAAAAAGCCCTGTGTTGGATAGATCAATTAGGCAAACAAACCCCCCCCCCCCAAAAAAAAAAAAAAAAAAAAAAAAGTTGTGGTTAAGGTAATGTGGCCCAAAGAAATTTGGGTCAGTAGGTTGGCCTGAACCTTTTGCTTAAATATCCTTTTCTTTTTGGTAGAAGAGGCCAGACTGAACATAAACCAAACCTCCTTTCACTAAAAACACTTTTAAAAACTTAAATACTTGATTCCCTGAATGCTCATTGGGCATGGAAGATGGGATAGCATGCAGTTTATTGTTTACTGTCCATTCTTTTCTTTTCTTTTTTGCATGATTGAAAAACACGTTTAGGGTTGGCAGAAATAAATTGGGTCAGTCAGATTACCATAACCACAACTTCTTTTTTTCCCTTAACACTAAATAAACCTAAAACTTTTTGAAATGATTAGTTTCTTCATTTAGCTTTAAAAATATGAAATTTACTTAGTTTAACATCACCTGTGCTTTCTTTTCTTTCAGACTTTCATAGAGAAAACTTGTGAAGAAGGGAAAAACACATACACTGTAGTGGTACTGAGGAGCTCAGATTAATATCAATGGTAAGAGTAAAGGTATAGGTGTTAGAACTGCAAAATTTTACCCCTGGTCATCGGGCAATATAATAATCTTTTCAACCCCATTTCAACTCTTTGGGGAGTATGCAACTAGGTTGTGGATGAATGTGCCAAGGTTAACACTCACTACTTTCCAACTCGGCCCTAACAAGTACCTGGTATCTGGTATTTGGGGGGGAGCAGCAATGTGAGTTGAGGGCCTCACTCAGGGATGCAACTTTGGGATCTGTGCAGCTCTGAACACTGCACCCACTGGCTGCAAGCAACTGCAGATGTAGCCAACTAAACCACATAGCTTCACAGCCCCCAATGCCTACATGCTATCTCACTCCCACTCAAGGAAACAAAATGCAAGTCAAGCCACCTGCCCATGGAGAAAAGTCCAGGTGTACAGTAAGAGCACTCTGCCTGTGATCATTTGCCATTAGATGGTGCAGTGATTAAAGCTTGGGCAGATCTCTGATTGGAATCCAGCAAGGTGTTTAACCCCTTCAATGCCACGCCCAGAAATTTTCTGGGCCTCAAACTGTCAAAGCTTTGCTAGGTCCTGGAAAAATGTTGGACCTCTGACAAAATACTGTAATGAGAGGCAACTATAAATGACTCAGTTCTCCACTCTATTCAGTGCTCTGGAAAATAGAAACACTATGATATGACAATAACTTGTACAGTTAAACTTGAGAAATTCCCTGGCATATGTCGTGCAATATATATGGCAGGGAAGATGTTAATTCCCATTGCTTTGCCCTTCCCAGGAGTGTGGGCCGAATGGAAAAGCATTAAAAATAAGATTGATCTATACCCTGCATGCATGTTCACCAGGAGATGAAGCCAGTGTGACAAATGATGAAACCAAATGACCAAAGGGTAAATGCGTGTGGTTTGAGCACCCAAACAGAGTGGAAAGTGGCAATACAAAATCAAAGGCTCAAACATTTACCTTGAGTATACATGCATTATCAATCACAGGGTTCGTACAGGTTTTTAGATACAAAATTCCATGACTTTTCCATGACTTTCCATGAGCCTCAATAACATTTTCCATGACTTAGCGTACTGTGATACATGACAGTTTTAAAGAGAAAAGTGTATGGCGCACGACCAAACTCACGCACAATACACCCGTTGTAAAAAAAAGTTCTAATTCTTTTCATTATATTTTACAGCAGATTGATTGGAAATCTGTCTACTTTCTTCATCAGCATATTTCATGGTTTGAAGACTATGCATTGCTGAGAGCCAGTCAATGAAATTGAGGAAGGAGAAACTAGGGTTGGTTGAGACTGATTACCTGATGAGACTAACATTCTCTGTAGTGAAGACAACTGCCACTGAAAGGACAAAGTCCGGTTTTCTCCTCTAGGAAATTGACTTTTGCCCGCCTCTGTATTTTGTCTTTGTCTCCATCTCAGTAGTGTAGAAAAAGAAATGATGGAGAAAAATTGATATATGCATTTTTTCTTCTTACAAGATTGGAATCATAATCACTTTGTACATTCTCATGAGAGAGACTGACAGTGTGGACAGTTTCTAAATTAAAAACTATGATCCATTTGTACATTTTGAGGGGAGACAGATGCATTGCATCTGTGATTTTGGAAGTCGCTTGGCTCAATGAAGTCAACACAATGTTAAACATGTTCAGGCATGCTTCGCCATCGATTACGCAAGTGTCAAACGGGGAATTTTTTGGGGGTGTCACCTCACTAGTGACTGCTGAGTCATTTTTCATATTGTGTATTCATTGTAGAGTTTTGCACTACAGTTCACGCATAAATGAGTGTCGTTTTAGTCAGTTTGAGGCTTTGGATGCATTTTATCCCAAAAGAAGGCCGTGATGGATGGATGGAGTTTTATGGCCTATCAGACTTGTAGGCTATGTAAGGCCATTAAGCACGAAAATCACTAGAGCAGTTTAGAGTAAACTTAATCCAGTCACGGTGTCCCTAGTTATTCGCCTCTTACGAATCGCGTAGAGAGACGCGGTGAGTCAATTCTTACCCCGAACCCACAGGGGGAAGAAGGCCGTGATGTTAGTGCTTGCGTCAAGTTTTCTTTGCAGTGTCTTGAAAGTGGAGTGGAACAAAACGTGGTTTTCCGTAGAATGGAAATCTCTGCATAAGATTCAGGAGAAGGTTGTTTCCAATTGCCTAACTTGGAGGCGATGACACTGTCAGGAAACATGCGACGGAACAGCTCGTTCATGCCTTTGGTACTGGAGAATGAGAAGTGGGAGGTGACCATTTTCAAAGTCCACAAAATTTCTGCTTTTAGTGTGTCCTCTGTTGTCACGAAAGTGTCAATCCCAGTAGATCTAGTGCCACTGCCAGTGGGTGCAGAACTAGTTTCGACCGGCGTAGCAGCGCTAGCTGGTACCATCACCTTTGAAGCACTCTCAGCATTTTTTGCAGTGTGAACAAAATCAGATATTTGTGTTTGACTTCTGCTCTTTTCTTCTTGGTGTTTTTTAGCACGCGCCTGGTGCGCGATACCTTTCATGTGGCTTTTCAAGGCTGCCTCTCCCATGTTGGACACATCAAACTCTTTTTCACAAAATCGGCACTTTGCCATCCCATTCAGTTTCACTCGCATGACCCACTCACGGTATTTTTCGTCTCGTGTCAAGTGTCTTGAAATCGACACTTTCCAGGCATGATGATAATCTCAAAGAAACACTGCACCACAAACAAAACAAGCTCTTTTCACTTTCTCCTCGTTTGAACCAACTGACCCGACCGGCGTGAAAATTAAACCAGGTCACCTAGCCAAAGAACCAATCAGGAAGCAGAAGACAAACGAGCCTTCAAAATTAACCAATGGGATGCAAGGGCACGTTTTCCTGTCGTTCGCAGTGTGTAAAAATAGATTGAGAGTATCGCGCAAAGCACAGCCTAGAAAACATCCTTTTTTTTCATTTATTAAATTCCATGACTTTCCATGACTTACATTGAAATTCCCTGATTTTCCAGGCCTGGAAAATGAAAAATCAAATTCCATGACTTTCCAGGTTTTCCATGACCTGTACGAACCCTGCAATCATTACACCTATCAGCCCAGAGAAGGGTTGCAGGCCACGGTTTTAAATTGGTGGAATTTAGCACAAGTAATAAGCTGCATACAAATTATTTTTCTCATACACTAGAGGAACCTACCATCACCTTAGTCATCTGGGCCCGGTTTTACAATCGTTTTCCCCCATGCCATAGCGACGGAATAGGGGCTGCAGATGACTTAAATTTCTTCCACCCCCTCAGCCCATGGGGTCGCCGTTTTATGAAGCTGCCACAAGGACTTACGGCATCCAGCGGCTGGAATAGGAGGGTCGAAATTTAGGGCAGCCAGTGAGGTGCCCTAACCCCTATACCTGGCGACTTTAGAGCCTCGTTCTCGCAACTATTTGCATAATTAAATGGCGGACATGTCTACGGTTCGCACAGAGAACGCTGTATTTGGGGATACTAGAAACCCATCAAAAGAAAATGTAAGCCATTAACAGCATTAATTTATCAAAGCTGTATGTTGAATGCATCAATAGGTCGTGAAAGCTCCTACATTTTAAAAATGGAAATGCAGGTCGACGCATCTACACGCCGAAGCATCTGTTGACATTGTGTACAAAGCTAGTGTTGTCTGATGCAACGAATACGATACATTTAAATTGCATCTGTGTTATGAAAATACTGTTCAGATTAAATTGATTAATTTTTTTAATTGAGAAA
The DNA here is from genome assembly GCA_034096865.1 of Theodoxus fluviatilis. Taxonomy (NCBI): domain Eukaryota; kingdom Metazoa; phylum Mollusca; class Gastropoda; order Cycloneritida; family Neritidae; genus Theodoxus; species Theodoxus fluviatilis. Next base: position 21,763 of record JAWQFJ010024802.1, read on the forward strand.
ATGTGTGTCGATGTACACCAGGGTTTCACGAGTTTGGTGGGAAAAGTGCGAGCTGAGGCTGGAGCGAGAGAGCGTAAGCCATGGTATTCGCTGGTCGCCATAGCTAAGTCGACCCAAATTGGTGCTTCGTAAAACACCGCTGGAATAGCGTATGGCAATCGTCCGAACTATTCCGACAGCTGCTGGAATAGGGTACTTACGGCATCCGGGCTTATACCATCGAAACCTCCCGTTTGTAAAACCGGGCCCTGCTCCAGTAGATCAGCCATGACAACACTTGTAAGACATCATACAACCATATTCTGCCTCTTCCCAAAATTTTGGGATGCATTTGTACATTTCTGTTTTGGTATCAATGATCTTAAGATGAACAGACAGCACACCGACTTTCAGAATCTTGAAGTATGATGCACCTACTGCATCTGCACTGAGGACGAAAAGCACTTTTTGTTGAGTTGATCCTGGTAAGAAGATATTAGGAAAAGATATCTCCATAGACACCTAGAAAAAAATAACCAAACATAGTATGTCCATTTACTGAAAGGAATCAATTAAAAAAAATTTGAGGGATGTAGCTATGTTTATCTACTACTCTCTCAAACTAATTTTCCATCTCACAAAACTGTTTATTGTCACCTATTATATCTGTGATGGGCAGCCAGCCTCAACAATAAAGTATCAAAGCATCAAAGCAGCAAAGTGGCAAAACATTATGCTCTTCCTGTCATACTCATAACACCCTATCTGCTAGGGATGAGGTAGAGCTCCCTCTCAATGATCTACATTTAATGACTTAACGTTCTCTTTGTGACAAATCTGCCGTATGACCATCAAATGATCACTTTAGAACAATTAGTTCCAAGGAAAACACACATGATGAAGCTCATTTCATCCCTGCCCACTACAGGCAGTGTGGAAATGGTGGTTAGGAGACATGTATATTGGTATGGGTCATTACATACCAAACTTTTGCCAAAACAGAATGTATATAAACATACTGGGATGTTATCCACATTCTCCGGTTCATCAGCAAAGTGATCCACAGTGTAATCGAAGGGATCAGACGGCAACCATCTTCTTGCAGTACGATTTGAAACCCTGGATGTCTACAAAAAGAAGAGAAAACATTCCAACATCTAACAGCCATAGGATATTAATAGAATTATCTGGAAGTGATGGCAGCAGTGTCAGTGGAAGCAGCAGCAGGAGGGGCAGGAGGAGGAGCAGCAGCAGCAGCAACAGTTGTAGGAGTAGAAGTTCTAGAAGTAGTGTATTTAAAGGAATGAAGAAATTGGGATTGGGGACCAGGTAGGTAAAAGCTGTGGCCAAAACCTGCTTACTCAGAGCTATAATGTGATCCATAATTATCTAGGCAGAAAAAAATGGTGCAGGAAGATTGAAAAAGTCTCATACCACCATAGATGACCAAATAATGTCTATTGTGTGGGATGGCATTTACACTCATTAGATGGATTAGGTTGCCTCCCTTTGACTAGTGTGATAAATTTAATTTTTTTAAAACATAATAAAGTAAATATAAATTT